>JAJPUD010013711.1:0-31363 GCA_023553655.1 Myrmecobius fasciatus
CTTAATGTTGATGAGAATACCAACTCTCTATTTTATGCCTCACTTAGTACTAGTAGAAGTTGAGCATTAGTCTTTTTTGTTATATCTTTCAAAAACTCACGTGATTTTGATCCTCTTTTGGTGAGTAGGACTCAGAAGAGAACTGTCCTGATTGATTTCAGGTGCATTTATCTGTGTTCAATAAATCAAATGACTTGACCAAAGTCTCATAGATAGTAAATTGCAGGGGTCAGATAAATACTGATGTTCCCTGAATTAATTAATCCTTTTGGATCCAGATCCAGAATTTTTCTACTACATCACAACTTTACATAATACATTAACAATTACAAAGCTGTTGCCTCACAACAATCCTAACACTTCTTAGGAATTATGCTATATTATTTTACAGTAGGCATGACTCCACTAATAAGATTCTACTTATCATAGAACTCTTATGTCTCATTGGTCTCTATAATAATAGAACATTAGAATTAATCCATTGTTAGGATTTCAGTTTTTACATTACATCTCAATAACAGTATTACTTATCATTTCCATTATAACTCTCTATTCATTCCCTTGCTTTCTACCATTCTGCAAATTCTTTTGATATGTACATAAAAACCACTATCATTTGTACAAGTTAGTATATTTATAGACATCATGAGTTTCAAAAAACTTACTTTGCATTATGTTAACAGTATCTAACCACAACCACACATTTCACAGGATAAAGAGAAATGGTTATAATTCTTCCTAGATATATCTAACTTGACTCTTAATGCACTCAATTAGCACAATGTTTTCATTAAGAAGATTCTTAATAGATGGCTATTGAATAAATGGGGGAAAAATCACTATATTGCTTTACAGTCTGTCTCTAAGTTGTGTGGTCACCTTTAATAACTATCACTCAAAAACTCTAATGCAAGAAAATTAGCAGTTACCATTCCAGTTGTTAGTAAATCAGACTCATCTGTCAAGAATAAGAGGACATGTAAAATAAATGATTTGATGGATGGTAACCCTGAAGTATTCTTTGAAACAGTTTTAAACATGACTTAAAATGTGTCCAAAAAGTATAGGAATTGCACCTGTGATTTCATTGGTATAAAGAACTCCTGAAAGAGGAAATTCCCCAGACCAAGGAAGCAATTTATAAGTTGCTAAGAATTCTGAAAATTAAGTAACTTTTCCTGGGCCATATATTCAGGATGTGTGAGAGACACGAATGAAACCAGGTCTTCCTAATTTAAGAAGCTCTTGTGTATTTTTTTAATTCTCTATCCTCTACATCTTTGCCAATAAAACTGAGTTAAATTAAAAATTGTTTAAAAATTGGAATAGACTACCTTGCCATTTAGGGATTCTGTTTCACTAAGTTCTTCAAATAAAATTTGGATGACTACTCTTGGGGATATCGTAGAAAGGATCCCAGATTTTACGAAGTTGGACTAGATTACTTTTCAGATTTTTCTGTGAAATGGCAATCAGCATGAGTATTGAATATTAAAGAAGTTGTTAAGGCCTCTTATCTGGTCTATCTCAGTCATCCAAGTGGTCCTTGAAGAAGCCACAAATAGTATTCATTAAGTCTAATACTAGATTTGTGCTTTTTTTCCCTCACTAATGAGGGTAAAATAAACCCCCTCACTAATGTATAATGATTATTGATTGTCTTACTTTCACTGTTTCTGTGTTGGTTGTTCCAAAATGTTCCTTTTTCTTCAGTCTTCTATCTATTCCTGCCTTTCCTCTCTCCATATGATCTTACATTCTCATTTACTAAGGAGATTGAGACCATCATGAACTTCCTAATTTATTTTCTTCCAAGATTTTTTATAGCATTATTACCTCTACTCACTTCTTCCAATATAAAAAATTAAGTGGCCATCTCTTCCTATCTCCTCCAAGAGATGTGATTTATTTATTGCCTTCCTAATCTCTATCTCTTTCTATTAGCTCTTTTCCTGTGACAACAAACATTCTAATATTTTCGCTCATTCTATTTTTTTCTTGATCAAATCATAAAATGCAAGATCTACAAAGGATTTAAGAAAGAGATCATCTAATTAGAGAGTTAGCAGTTAGCAAATACAATTTAATCTAAGCCAAAAATCAATCCTTTCTGCAGCAGCCATTTTAAAACTCTGCAGAAGATTCAGTTGCAGCTAAGTTACTAATTCCAAAGGCAGCAATTTTAATTTTGACTTTTCCAATTGTTAGAGTTTTCTTTTCTCCCAGACATTGGACCATATATAGTAATCATGATCTCAGCTAAGACAGCAGCAAAAATAGATCAGAGATAAACAAGGAAACTACATTTTGCTGAAAGTTACCACTGGAAATTAATTAATTCAATGTATCCCCTTCAGAGAGAAAGACAAATTTAACTAAAATACAAATGAAACAAGTTAAGGGGCAGAATAGACTTTTAGGAAAGTTAGATATGATAGCTTGCTGGTAATTATTCAATGAAAATAGAATATGCATGGTAACTGTGCTATGTTATGTGTGGCAGCATTTTCAAAATTGTCCATGTGTTAGCACATAAAAACCTCACAAACAAATGCAGAAACACATTCTTTACTGACTACAATGCAGCAAAAGTTTTATTCACTAAATATCTACTGAGGAAATTATTTAATAATTAATACAAACTAAATAATTGAATTCTAAAAAAGTAATGTGTCAAGAAATCATATTTCCTGAAAGTTGATACAGCAATAAGGCAACATACCAAAAAATTTAGGATTCAGCCAAAGTAGTCTAAAGCAAAAGGCAGTGTTTTTATATATAATAAGGATAAACTTTAGTCTTTTCCTGTAAGATCTAGGGAAAAGGAAGAATATATAAGGTAATCACTGCTATTAAATATCGTGCCAAAAATGTAAACTTCAGTGATAGAAAAGAAAAAAATGAAGGAATAAGCAAAGAAGGAAAGCAAATAGGAAGCAACATTATCTTTTTTGTAGATGACACTGTAATATAACCAAGTACTTTAGCAATGTTGAAGGAAATAAAATAAATCTACATAAATTTCCAGCATTTCTGTATATTACTAACAAAATGCAATAGGAAGAAACTCAAAGAAAAATTTTATTTAAAATAGCTATAAAGTATGTAAAATATTTGGAACACTACCAACCAAGATTAATAGAGGAAGTACACAGAAAACCAACATTTATGGTAATAAAGAGAAATATAAATAACTTTTAAAATATTAATTGCTTGTGAATAGGCTTAGCCAGTATAATAAAAATGACAAGACTGCCTAATTCAGTGTCATATCAATCAAACTATGAAATTACCACATAAGACTAGAGAAAATGATGAAATTCATCTGGAGGAAAAAAAGGTCAAGAATCTCAAGGGAAAAAAAATAATGAAAAGGAGGGGTTACTAGTAAGCACCAGATATCAAACTATACTACAAAATAGTAATCATTAAAATAAATTTTAATTGACTGGTATAAAAATAAATAAGTCATTTCCATGGAGAATATTTTACTTTGTTCTACTATGTGTCTGCATATACATATATCTTTTTTTTTCCCGAGGCAATTGGGGTTAAGTGACTTGCCCAGGGCCACACAGCTAGGGAATGTTAAGTGTCTGAGACCAGATTTGAACTCAGGTCCTCCTGACTTCAGGGCTGGTGCTCTATCCACTGTGCCACCTAGCTGCCCTACATATATCTTTTTGTTTATATGTATATACATATATATGTATACACACATATAAAACATACAGAAGCAAATGAAACTGCTAGCCTGCTGTTCATCGTGCCCAAAGATTATATTTGCTGATGTAAGCTCTTACTATTTGATTGAAAACTGCTGGGAAAACTGGGAAAAAAGTCTGGCAAAAACTAAGTATTGACCAACACTTAGTTCTCTCTCTCTCTCTCTCCCTCTCTCTCTCTCTCTCTCTCTCTCTCTCTCTCTCTCTCTCTCTCTCTCTCTCTCTCTCTCTCTCTCTCTCTCTCTCTCTCTCTCTCTCTCTCTCTCTGTCTCTCTCATATGTATATATGTATATATATTAAAACCTTAAGATTGCACCTCATACTCATTAAATTGGAAAAAATGGTCAAAAAAATGACAAATGTTATAAGGAGATGCAAGAAAACAGACATATTGATATGCTATTGTTAATGTGAATTGTTCTAGCTATTCTAAAAAGCAATTTGCAACTGTGTCCCCAAAGTTACTAAGCTATGTATATAACCTTTTACCCAGGAACTTTACTACTAAGCAAAAAGAGGAAAAGGCTCTATATTTAAAAATATATAATTGTTTGCTAGTTGAAACAAGTAAATACACATACAGTCCTAAACAATTAACTTTCATAATTTCAAATATTCCCATGATAGCCTCATTTTCACTTTAATATTGGTATTTGTACACATTCCCAGAAATGAATAGTAGAGGAAAAAATGAATAGTGTAATGCATGTTAGTTTGTGGAGCAGTTGATATCCTTAAGTGTTTTACCAGTCTTGTTCACTTAACTGTTGTAAAGAATCCTCATGCATCCATTGCATATTTTCATTGATTTTAAAGCTCAAGTTATGTGGAGTTTTCATTACTTTCTTTCAGGAGGTTATTGGTGACTTCTTTCAATGGCTATTTCACCTTCTGGTTCTAGGACATCAGGGAAGTTTTCGTTGATTTCCTGAATGATGACGCCTGGGGTCTTTTTTTCATCATGATTTTCAAGAAATTCAATAATCCTTAGATTGTCTCTCATACATCTATTTTCCATGTTAGTTGCTTTTTCACTGGAGTATTTTATATTTTTTCTATTTTTAATTTTTTTTTCATTTTGTTTGACTGATTCTTGATATCTCATTGAGTCATACATTTCCATTTGTTCAATTCTAATTTTTAGTGGATTATTTTCTTTAGTTACCTTTTTTAGTTTCTTTTGTATTTGGCAAATTGAATTTTTAAATTGTTAATGAGTAAAACACTTTTTCCCCATTTCACAAATTCTGTTTTTCAATGAATTGGTTTCTTTTTAATGTCTATTTTGTAAGAACTTTTATGATTTTTTCATTTCATCAAATCTATTTTATAAGGATTTATTTGCATTATCCGTTTCATCAAATCTATTTTGTAGGGAGTTATATGTTTTTCCCATTTCATCATATCTATTTTTAAGAAGTTTTCTTCAGATAATTTGTTTTTCCTTTACCATACCCTCTTTCAAAGATCTTATTTCCTTTCCTCATTTTTCTCGTTACTCTTTTTTAAGATTCTTTTTTAATTCTTCCAAAAGAGCCTTGTGAAATGGGGACCAACTTATATCACCCTTTGGGGCCTCATCTGGAGCTGATTTGCCTTTAGGAACCTCAAAGTTTGAGTTATGTTTCTTCTCTCTCTCCATAAAAGCTGTCTATGGTCAGAGTTCTTTTTGCTTTTTTGTTAATTTTTTAAAGATTGAGATTTGCTCTTAAGGCAAAGGGGTGACAGCAGCTTTAGTTTGTCCTGGGACTGTGTTTCTGACTGAATTCTGGTGCAGGGTAGGTGTGTCCAAGTCCTGAGTTCTGGGGTTCAGAGGCTCACAATTTGCCCTTTGTATTTGCTTTGGGTGTCTAACAGCAAATTTGCTAAACTACTGGCTTATAACCAGGACAGAGTAGCCTACAAGCCTCACAGTAAATGCAACTCCCTGTCTCCCTGCTTGAGCTCCTTACACTGCAGTCTGTTCTTCTCTCCCCCAGCCCCACTAAAACAGACCTTTTCTGAAGTTCTTCCAAAGTATCTTCTTCTGGAAATTTGTTGTACTCCAAATATTTGTGGATTCTGTCAGAGGTTTAAGTTGTTGTTGATTTGAGGAAAGCTCAGAGGAGGTCACATAGAGATGCTTCTACTCTCTGCCATCTTGGCTCCACCCCCTTGAGGAACAGAACTGGAAATAATGAGCAGAAAGGTATAGGGCAGCAGATTTTAGCTTAATGAAATGAAAACTTTGAAGTTAGGTTTCTGAGAACTAAAGATATATTTTTTAAAAAGAAAAGAACTTATTTGTATAAAATATTTTAGCAGCTCTTTTTGTAGTGATTAAGAATTGGAAATTGAGGGAATGCCCATCAATTGGGGGGAATGGGTGAATAGGTTGTGGTATATGATTGTGCTGGAATATTATTGTACTATAAGAAAGGACAAGCAGGATGATTTCAAAAAAACCTGGAAAGACATGCATGAACTGATGCAGAGTGAAGTGTGCAGGAGAACATTGTATATGCTAACAGCAATATTGTACGATGAACAACTATGAATGACTTTGCTATTTTCAGCAATATAATGATTCAAGACAACCCCAAAGGACTTAGGATGAAAAATGCTATTGGCTTTCAAAGAAGGAACTTGTGGCATCTGAATACAGACTAAAGCATAATATTTCTCTGTCTCTCTCTGTGTCTCTCTCTGTGTGTGTCTTTCTCTCTCTTCCTTGTCCTTTCTCTACCTCCTTCCCTTTCTTTCTTTCATCCTTCCACAAAATGACATGATTATATATATATATATATGTATGTATACATATATATATATAATCTATATCAGATTTCTATTCTTAAAATGTTAAAAAATGAATGCTTGAAGTTCTTTTTACATGTAATTGAGGAAGAAATAAAATGTTATTTAAAAATAAAATAAAATTAGCTTTCTGTCAAAGTAAAAAAGAACTTTTTTGTAAGCTCATGAGTTCCCCAACATTGGATATTTCAAATAGAGGCTTTATGGGAGCTAAGACAGTGGGATGAAACTAGGAAGCTACTTGAGGTCTCCTAATTTCCCTTGAAAACCACATGAAACCAACCCTCTGAACAGAATCTGATGGATGAAACCATTTTCTAGCTGAAAATAAATTGGAAGGATTTTAAGAAAGGTCAGTTTCACTGGGGTGAAAGGGGTATTCAGCCTACTCAGACAATGTCTGGGAAAGCCAGTGAGAAAATCTTAATAAACAACAGATCAGCAACTGAGACCCTCAGTTCTGGCTCAGTAGCATAGCAGACCACTGGGGCAGCTTCCAGTCTTGACTCAGAAACCAAATTTTAGGAAACTAGGCTATTTCTTGGAAAGAGCAAGTATGCTATTCTCTGCTGTGAACAACACATCAAACACAAGGGGCCCCTGTGCTCAAAGCCAATGCTCAGAGCTTCATGGAAAGCTTGGGACAATGCTTTTTTTTTTTTTTTACTTTATTCTTTTTTTCTCCTTTTCATTCCCCCCACCCCTAATCAGACAATAGTTAAGAATGGATTTATTTATATATTTACATATATATTATAAATATTTTGAATCCTCCCTGATGTTCTATTAAGCACATGACAATGTTTTCTTTTGTTTTGTTTTGTTTTGATTTGTATTCATTTTGTGTTTTCTTTTTTTTTCGTATTCTTTTCTTTAAATAAAATAAATTTTGGGGAAAAAACAGAATCCTATAATAAACATTTCTTTTCAAAAATTTTGATGCTTTATAATTATTTGGTGGGGATTGTTTTTGAGGAGATTCCTGCTTTATTGTTGTGTGGACTAGATGACCTCTGAAGTTTCTTCTAATTTGTCTTGAAATTTCTTCCAATTCAAGTTCTATGATTCTATAAATATCCAAGCTAATCCAGCAGAAAAAGAAAATAATATAAAAAGATTTCTGTCAATGGATTGTCGGCATAAAAGAAGTTTCTCCCTAACTCAATCAATTTTGGATCTCAGGAGAGCATTACAAAAATAACCAATAAGGTGATGTACCAACAAAATAGGATATTGCTTTTCCTTTAACTTCAGATGTTCCCCATGTTTTTGTTGAGTAGGAGTAGTCTTTTATTATTAAGCATTCCAGATATCTCAACAATAATATCTAGGCACAACAACTTCAGCTAAACACAACTTAGTTTTGACAGGCTTTATATCTACCTAAGATTTGTCTAATCATTCATGCTACTTTTATACTCCTTCAAAGATTCCTGCATTCCTCATCTCTCTCTGTTGATGTAAAACTGAATTGATTAACCCTGACACAATTGGAGTTACCAGTGCTTTCTTCAAGATATCATTTCCAGTTATGGCTTTCCTGAGCATTGTCGAGCTTTTTCTATTTACTGGGTCTTGTCCATAAAAAGCTCATCACCTCTTGTTCATTCTAGCAGTTGGTCTTTTTTACCTCATGTCTTTGCCCCCTTTAATTCATCCTCCACATAATTGCCATGCCAAAGTGATATTTTTAAAACACAGATCTCATCACATGACTCACCAGTGATTGCCTATTATTGCTTTTAGGATAAAATATGTAAAAGTCCTTCACAAGCTGAATCTTACCTTTCTTTCTAATCTTATTACTCATCATTTCCCTTCACTCATATTCCAACCAAATTAGCCTTCTTATTGTTCCTCAGACAAGACATTCCACCTCCCATCTCATATGTCTAGATGTATTCCCCTATCACCTCTCTCTGAGAAGTCCAAGTAATCTCTTGACAGAGGCCTTTTCAGATCCCACCAGATATTAGTGTTACCCTCTCTACAATTCTTATTACTAATATAACAACATCAGCAACAACAATAATAATAGCTATCATTTATGTAGCACTTTAAAGTGTACAAAACACTTTACAAATAGTTTATTTTGTTCTTGCCCTAGGTTATAGCAGGTATTATTTTCTACATTTTACAGATAAAGGAACTGAGGCAAACATAGGTTGTGACTTGACCAGAGTCATCTAGGTAATAAATGTATGAAATTAGATTTGAATTCAAGACCTCCTGATTTCCAGGCCCAACACTATTTGCTGCATAATATGCTCACCAAAATCATTTTGCATTTATTTCACACATGTTTTATACTTGTTTACATGTATTTGTGCTGTTTTCTCCAGTAAAATGTAAGCTCCTTGAGAGCATGGGCTGTTTCATTGTCTGTCTTCAGTATGTAGTACAGTATTTGACACATAGTAGACATTTATTAAGTATTTCTTGATTTACTGATTGAAGAGCTCAAGATACAAGCTGAAGTATGGGAAGAAGATGGGGGTGAGAGGAACAGAAACTATAACATATCTGAATCAATTGAATGAATTGGGAATGTTTAGCGGGAAGAACAGAAGACTTAATGAGAACATGATGCCAGTCTTCAAGCAATTTAAAGTCTATTGCATGGAAAAAAGACCAATTAGAGATCTCAGAGGAGAAAAGTAGGATTGATTGGAAATTGCAGAGATGAATTTTGGTTCCACATAAGGATGAAGTTATAAGAATTGTGTCTCTTCATGGACTAAGTTTCCTTTTGAAGTAATGAGTTTCCTGTCATTAGAGGTTTTCCAGCCATGGCCATTATCTCCCCACTGTAATAGAGATGTACCCAAAGGCTCTGGGAATAGCAGTGCTTTCTCCCAATCCATTAGACCTGTTTCTAATCTAGCCTTCACAGCCTTTATTGAAAGGAGAAAGGACCCAGCTTCCTCATTATCATTAACAGCAACTATGAACCAACTGCCCCTCATACCTCAGATAAGAACAAGGACCTACAAAGTGGTAGCATCCCCCAGATTAATAGTCCTGCTTCCAGCCCAGCCCTTACAACTATTATCTGAGGAAGCATCTTGTATGGAAAAGGTACCAACCATCCTCACCAACTTCCTATCAGCTGCTAGGGGACAGAATATGCTACACAAGTCAAATCACCACCACCTTAACCATTTTCTTTAAGAACTTGATGGAAATAGCCCAGGACCTTGAATTTAAAATCTCTGGAATAGCAAAACTTTCAGGTCACTGCCCACAAGCGTCATTCTGGGAAGCCCCTCCTGTGGAGATGCAACCAAGAAATTGCTCCTGCAGATGTTATATAGGATTATTTTCATGTTAGAGAAGGGTATGATGATCACACAATTGGTGATTTAACTCAAATTATATCATAAGTGTGAGTGAAGGAACCAAGAAGAGAATCTAAATTGTATTGTTATGCTGATTGAATGCTCTACTCATACCACTCATTTTAGATTGATGATCATATTTTTTTAAAAAATTGAAGTGGTGTCATTATGTCAACTAAAATTCTAAATCCTTTCCATTCTAGTTTACCCATTATGTCCCAGGTGAGTCAATAGAGCTTTCACCCAAGGCAGGCCTGAACAAAGTGGGATCTTTGTTTGGTATCTTTAAGTATGCTCACAAAGAAGACTGGGAGTAGGAACATTGAGAAACATTTTTCTCTTTCTTAATTTGTTTTTTTCTTAGATTTTTAAATTGTATCCCTAATCCATTGATTTCTTTCTCTTATTTATGTTGCTATTTGGAGATATAAAATTTCCCCTAAGGACTGTTTTGGCTACATCCCATAGGTTTTGGTATGTTGTCTCATTATTGTCATTTTCTTGGATGAAATTACGGATTATTTCTGTTATAGCCTTTTAGCTTTATTTTGTATGTGCCTGTCTGTGTCAAATGTGTTTCTTGTTAAACAACATATTGTAGGATTCTGTTTTTTAATTTACTTTGCTATTTGCTTCTGTTTTATGGGAGAGTTCATCCCATTCACATTAACAGTTATGATTACCAGCTTTGCATTTCCCTCTATTCACTTTTGTCCACTGTATATATTTTTGTTCTCTCTTTCCAGCCTTCAATTTCTTAAAGGCCGTGTGATCATGGTGGATACTGAAACACTAGGTAAAGCACAGACAATTAATGCAGTGATAATAAAAAATAGATTCTTATGTTGAAGAAGAAAACATTCTCAACACTTAATTACACTGAAGGAACTTTAAATTTTACAGTCTGGATTTAGAATTGGTGAGATATTGCATTTATAATTATGACAATATAGCCTCATTTGTGTGGGTATCACATGTATTTAACTCAAAGATGTAGTCTATTCTGCAAAATTGTTTATGAAAGTCTGTCTCTTCTAAAAATTTCATTCAGGATAATCTTGACAGACACAATCATTCTCAAGTAGATATTGTAAAGATAAAAAAAATCACTCATTTGTTAGTGCTTATTGAAGATTATGGCCTAATTTAATGAATGGTCAAGAGAATAAAAGAGGAGCACTGATTTGCTTTCTAACAGCATGTTTTTGAACTTTCCAAACAACTTTGAAGTTCTATGCAACTTATAATGAAACACTATGAGTTGTCTTGATGATAACACATCTTGCTTTTAGATGTTACAACAAAATAATGAATGTCAAGTGGCAGCTCTTAAAGATGGCTTTATTTGGGGAGGAGAAAGTTGATCAGTATATAAAATATAAATATCAGAGTGCTGATACTTATGAATTTGTTAATACTTCCTGGTTCTAGTAAAAGTGTCAAATCCAGGACTCATGAAAATCAGAGGAGCTGGGCCGGAACCAAGATGGTGGAGTGCAGACACGACTCTCTATGACCTCCTCTGATTTTCTCTCAAACCAACAGCAAATTAAGCCTCTGAACTGGTTCTGGAGTGAAAGCTCCTCCAGTACTTGAAGTACAACACATTTCCAGCAAAAAATTACCTTGGAAGAACTCCAGAGCAGGTCTGTTTCAAATGGGCAGGGGGTCGGGCAGTTTGCTGCACTTGGGCAGCAGCACACAGCCAGGGTAGGAGACCAGGGCTGGGACGGAGTGTGGCGGATTCTAAGTACCTAGGAAGTCCCTGGAAGACACTTAAACCACTTTGCTCTGATTGTGGGAAGGTGCTTTGGCAGATATGCCTTTTGTAAAAGGTAGATTGAAAACCATAAAGAACACAGGACCTAGCCTGGCCAACCCGGCACCAGAAATCAACCAGCCAAACTGCCCCAGGGCAAAGCAACTGCCGCTCCTCTGCTTTAAGCAGACCTCAAGCTCTAAAACATGAGTAAGAAACAGAAAAGAACTCTCACCATAGACAGCTTTTATGGAGAGAAAAAAGGGCAGTCCCCAGATCTTGAGGTTCCTAAATGGAAAGCAACTCCAGAGGAAGCCACAAAGGTAGACGTGAGCTGGTCCCCATTTCACAAGGTGTACCTAGAAGATTGAATAAATAATCTCAAAAGAGAGTTAGAAGAAAATTGGGAAAATGAATTGAGTCAGTGCAAGAAGGATATAATAATACCCTACAAAAGAGATATGAAAAAGACACTAATTCACTGAAAACAAAATTGGTGAAATGGAAAATGACACCAACTCACTGAAAAACAAAATTGGTGAAATGGAAGAAGACTGCAATGAACAAAAAAATTCAATTGGCCAATTACAAAAGGAGCTAAAAAAGGTAACTGAAGAAAATAATACTTTACAAATTAGAATTGAACAAGTGGAAGTCAATGACTAAATAAGACTTCAAGAATCAGTCAAACAAAAACAAAAAATGAAAAAAAAATACAAGAAAATATGAAATAACTTCTAGGAAAAACAACTGACTTGGAAAACAGATCTAGGAGAGACAATCTAAGGATTATTGGGCTCCCTGAAAGCCATAATGAAAAAAAAAAAAGAACCCAGATGCTATCTTCCAGGAAATCATGAAAGAAAACTGCCCTGATGTTTTAGAATCAGAAGGCAAAATCGCCATTGAAAGAATTCACTGATCACCTCCTGAAAGAGATCCCAAATTAAAACCCCAAGGAATACTGTGGCTAAATTTCAGGACTATAGCACCAAGGAAAAGATATTGCAAGCAGCTAGAAAGAAAAAATTTAAATACCGAGGAACTGTAATTAGAATCACACAAGATCTGTCAGCTTCCACATTCAAAGATCAAAGGATCTGGAATCAGATATTCCAAAAGGCAAAGGAACTTGGATTACAGCCAATAATAAGTTATCCAGCTAGAATAAGCATTATCTTCCAGAGAAGATGGTCTTTCAGTGATATAGATGAATTTCACCTATTTCTAATGAAAAGACCAGATGTGAACAAAAAATTTGACCTTCAAATACAGAACTTAAGAGAAGCACAAAAAGGTAAAAAGGAAAGAACTCTTGAGACCTATATTTCTATTATGGGTATACTTAGAGAATGGGGGTATAATTTAATTTTACTTTGATAAAATGGAAAAGAAATTAGAGGTGGATATCATAACTGGAAAAAGAGGGGAAAGGAGGTAAAATAAAGTAAAAAAAGGAGGTAAAAATAAGGTAAAATCTCATGAAGAGGCAAAGAAAATCTAATATAATTGAGGGAAAGAAGAGAGGAGGATGAGCATTGTGTGAATCTTACTCTCACCAGATTGGGCTCTAAAAGAATATATCAGACACATTTGGTTTCACAGAAAAACTTGTTCCTCTTTATAAGGAAGTGTATATATATATATATATATATATATATATATGCTTTTCCTTAAAATGATTACTAGCATCTACTTAAAACCATCAGCAAGCATCATATGTAATGAAAACAAACTAGAACCATTCTCAATAAGATCAGGAGTGAAACAAGGCTGCCCACTGTCACCATTACTATTTAATATTGTATTAGAAATGTTAGCTTTGGCAGTAAGAGAAGAAAAAGAGATTAAAGGAATCAGAGTAGGTAATGAGGAAGCCAAATTATCACTCTTTGCAAATGACATGATGGTATACTTAGAGAATCCTAGAGACTCGACTAAAGAACTGCTAGAAACAATTCACAACTTTAGCAAAGTTGCAGGATACAAAATAAATCCACATAAATCAGCAGCATTTTTATATATTACCAACAAAGTTCAGCAGCAAGAGATAGAAATTCCATTCAAAATAACGGATGATAGTATAAAATATTTGGGAATCTATCTGCCAAGGAAAAGTCAGAAACTATATGAACTAAACTACAAAATACTTGCCACACAAATAAGATCAGACCTAATCAATTGGAAAAACATTAAGTGCTCATGGGTAGGCCGAGCGAATATAATAAAAATGACAATACTACCCAAACTAATCTACTTCTTTAGTCCATACCAATCAAACTCCCAAGAAATTATTTTACAGATCTAGAAAAAATAGTAGCAAAGTTCATTTGGAAGAACAAAAGGTCAAGAATTTCAAGGGAATTAATGAAAAAAAAGGCAGATGAAGGTGGCCTTGCTGTACCAGATCTAAAACTATATTATAAAGCAGCAGTCATCAAAACCGTTTGGTACTGACTGAGAAATACAGTAGTCGATCAGTGGCATAGGATAGGACATCAGGACAATCTAGGCAATAACTTTAGCAATTTAGTGTTTGATAAACCCAAAGACCCCAGCTTTTGGGATAAGTACTCACCATTTGGCAAAAACTGCTGGGAAAATTGGAAACTAGTATGGAAGAAATTAGGGCTTGACTCACACCTAATACCACATACCAAGATAAGATCTAAATGGGTTCATGATTTAGATATAAAGAGTGATATTATAAGCAAATTAGAGGAACATAGGATAGTTTACCTCTCAGACCTGTGGAGATGGAATAAATTTGTGTCCAAAGAAGAACTGGAACTCTTAATTGAACACCAGATAGATAATTTTGACTATATTAAGTTAAAAAGTTTTTGTACAAACAAAACTAATGCAGAGAAGATTAGGAGGGAAGCAATAAATTGGGAAATCATCTCTTTACATTTAAGGGTTCTGATAAAGGTCTCATCTCTAAAATATATAGAGGATTGTCTCATATTTATAAGAATTCAAGCCACTCTACATTCAATAAATGGTCAAAGAATATGAACAGACAGTTTTCAGATGATGAAATGAAAACTATTTCTAGTCATATGAAAAGTTGCTCCAAATCACTATTGATCAGAGACATGCAAATTAGGAAAACTCTGAGGTACCACTACACACCTGTCAGATTGGCTAAAATGACAGGGAAAGATAATGACAAATGTTGGAGGGCATGTGGGAAAACTGGGACACATACATTGTTGGTGGAACTGTGAATGGATACAACCGTTCTGGAGAGCAATTTGGAACTATGCTCAAAAAGTGATCAAACTGTGCATACCCTTTGACCCAGCAGTGTTTCTATTGGGCTTATATCCTAAAGAGATCTTAAAGGAAGGAAAGGGACCCACATGTGCAAGAATGTGGAAGCTGACAGATCTTTGTACTTTATTTTACCTCCTTTTCCTTCTTTTTCCAGTATGATATCCACCTTTAATTTCTTTTCCATTTTATCAAAGTAAAATTAAATTATACCCCCATTCTTTGAGTATACCCATTTGTAGTGGCTAGAAAATGGAAAGCGAATGGATGCCCATCAATTGGAGAATGGCTGAACAAATTATGGTATATGAATGCTATGGAATATTATTGTTCTATAAGAAATGACCAGCAGGATGATTTCAGAGAGGCCTGGAGAGACTTGCATGAACTGATGCTGAGTGAAATGAGCAGAACCAGGAGATCACTATACACGGCAACAACAAGACTATACAATGATCAATTCTGATGCACATGGTTCTCTTCAACAATGAAATGTTTCAAACCAGTTCCAATTGTTCAGTGAAGAAAGCCATATACACCCAGAGAGAGGGATGTGAAATGTGGACCACAACATAACATTCTCATGCTCTCTATTGATGCTTGCTTGCTTTGGGTTTCCTTTCTCAGATTTTTTTTTCTTGTTGATATGATTTTTCTTGCACAGCAAGATAAGTGTGGAAACATGTATACATATATTCTATTTGTCAGTATTTTAACATAATTAACATGTGGTGGACTTCCTGCCATCTAAGGGTGGGGTGGGGACTAGGGTGGAAAATTTGTAACAGAAAGCTTTGTAATGGTCAGTGTTGAAGAATTACCCATACATATGTTTTGCAAATAAAAAGCAATAATAAAAAAAAAAGAAAATCAGAGGAGCTTTTGTAACAATTCTCCACCCCCCTTCACTTTACCCTGTATTCTTCCTCTCATCACTTTGTGGACTATTCTCAGAATACCTTCCCTTTCTGACTCCTGTCTATGAGTCAGATGTTCTTGGGAGCAGCTGTGTATAATGTAAGTTAACAAGTCATTGGTAACATTCAGTTGTTTTTATAAGCCTATCCCTTTTCACCAAAACCATCCAAGGAAGGGATAAGCAAGAACAACAAATATTCAACAAGTAAAAGTAGAAGTGAAATGAAACACAAAGGAGAAAGTAGTTTATTTCAATTTTTCCTTTCAACTAGAAATGTGAAAGAAATATTCCCATAGAACAATATAATCCATCATGAACACATACTACAGACTTTTTAATATCTTTCAAGATACTCTGTGTACTTTTGACATTCATGGAAGTGGTCATGTTGAAGAGTTTTTAAGGTGATGTTCTACCCAATCAAATATTTCTTTTTTTAATCAACAAATAAAAATTCAATCAAATGTGTGATGGTAAAAATGTAGATATAACCAATTGTGATATTAATAGAAAAGAAGGGAGGAAAGAAGCACTTATTAAGCCTTTACTATGTTCCAGGCACTGTGTAAACACTTTACAAATATTTTCTCATTTGATCCTCATATCAATCCTGGAAAGTAGAAGCTATCATTATCACCATTTACCATTGAGGAGACTGAGAAAGATTAAGTGACTTGCCCAGAGTCACATAGCTAGCAAGTATTTAAGGCTGTATTTTAATTCAGATCTTCTTGACTTCAGTCACTCTAGAAACTGCACAACCTCAGTGCATCAGTTAATTTTAACTGCCCCACTCTGTGCCTTTATTGCTTTTCTCTCCTGCAAATCACCCAGAATCAATTCCTTGAGATCCTCAAATCTGTGTCACTTTCAACATGGACCCTCTCTATACATCTTATCTAGTTCAACTGCACTGAATAACTTGACCAAAAATAAAATTGATAATTATTATATGGCACAAAGTCTGTGTCCCACATGATGTGTGAGGGTTGGTGTGGGATTAAAGGGAGACAAAATAGCCATTTCTGTCCTCTTCCAACAGAAACTTAAATTCCTGCCAGGAAGAGAAACAGGAAGTTGGAACAGGGAAGGATAGAGAGAGGAGTGGGAAGAGAGGAAGAGAGAGAGAAAAAAGAGAGAGAAAGGAGAGAGGAGGATGAAGGGAGGGAGGGAAGAAGAGGAGAGGGAGAAGAATAAGGAAAGGAAAAAGGAGGAGAGAAAAGGGGAAAGAGAAAGAAAGAAGAGAGACAGAGTCATAGATCTTAAGAGAAAATTATCCAAAGTATAGCAAGCTTGGGATAGAAACATGGTGATGACTATCAGTTATTTTCATATTATCTTCCCTCCAGAGTATTTTCTTTCAGCAGTCTGTAATAAGATTGGTCTTTTTCATCCTCCTTCTCAAACCTGGAAGACAGAATTGCCCAAAGTGACTTATCGAACCTGAAGCAACTCTGAAATCTCAAAGAAAGTTCAGATAAGACTGAAAAGACTCTCAAATTGTTAAGAGGGTGAAGAAACTCTCCTTTGTATGAAAGTTCAGATAAGACTGAAAAGACTCTCAAATTGTTAAGAGGGTGAAGAAACTCTCCTTTGTATTACTCTTACCAACTCTGTCCCACCCTTCATATAGGGGCAAGGCATTGATTTCCATCTATAAAGAGAGAATCCTATACCAATGGATTTTGTGGCTGGGGTTACATGTAATTATATAACTAAAGAATACTTTTTAAAGCCAAATAATAATACAAATAATTGTATTAATCATGATGTTTACCATTGTTGACATCTAAGAACAATATAAAAATAATGATTATCCATTATTATCAATCTTCCATTGATCAAGGACCTAACAAATTTTTTGAGTAAAGATTACTCTTCTTTTGATATCAGATAAAGATCCATATCCCAACTGGATCAATAGGAATCATGGAACCAAGAGACCTTTGAAGTAATTTGGTCAATAATTGAGGCCTGGCTTCCCAGCTGTGTGACCCTGGGCAAGTCACTTAACCACAATTGCCTCCACAAAAAAAAAAAAAAAAGAATGCACAATAATTGAGGCCTGAGGAGTTTAGGAATGTGATGGAATATTATAGAGGCAGACTTTATATATGTTCCTAGGACTGATTGTATGAGCAGTTCAAAGAAGGTTCCTCATCAAAATAAGTCTTCATTCAGATTCCTATTGCCAGAAATTTCACTATGAGAATTATATTCCTTTGAAAAGAAGGGATCTGGATGTATTTTATCTCTTTTAAGTCATAAATACCCTATGAAAGAGAACATTTAGCTTTAACACTTAATTATAACTCCACATTAGTTTATTACAACCTTTCCTGAAGCAGATTTTGACAGAGGAGAAAGAGAGCATGAAATGGAGTTCCTAGTGAGGAAGCATATAATTGTCTTCTGGTTGTAGAAACGGGAATGCAGGACTGATGAAGACAAACTTCACTTACTTCATGATTTTGCCTGAGACTGGCTCTGCTCGAAGTTGTACACTACTAGAGTTGCAAGGGAACTGGGAGGTTATCTGTCTATTTGAGAGGTACAGTAGAAGGAGCACTGGATTTGAGTAAGAAGTCCTAGATTCAAATTTTACTTCTAAAACTTTTGAGTTATCTAAGCTTGGACAAAGTAAATTCATCTGTCTAGGCTTCCATTTCCTCATCTGTAAAATGATAACGGTAGGCTAGGGAAGATTACTTCTAACTTTCAATCTACAATCTTTATTCAGCTCTCTCACTTTACACAAATCCCAAAAAGACTAATTGACTTTGCCAAATAATGGCTGAGCAGATTTAGAGTACAGGTTTCATGATTCTCAGGCCATTATATTGAGGTAGTTCAGTACAATCACAATGTGAAATTGTGCATCCCTGCTTCTAATGCAGCTTCCTTAATCTTTCTCACATTTTCTTTCTCCTACTCCTCCTTTCATCTTCTTTGTTCAGCAAAATAAATTGGCCATTTGATCTTTTTCTTTTTAAAGGCAGGTATATGAGATTCTTCCTGACGCCATCCTTGTTAAAGAAAGACAGTGTGAGCCTATTCAAGTTGGTATAATTTTCATTTCTATGTGTTCATTTGTTTTCCTAAATCTTTGTATTTCTTCAGTGAACTGTGCTCCCTCCCTTATCTCTTCCCATGCCTCTATTTAAAGTCAAACTTGCCTCCACATATGCTGAGAGGTAGATTTTGACTGGAAGAATGAGCCCATTGATTCTAAGGTCCTGGATGTAAGCATTTCACTACTTATTGTTGCCTCAGCAGTTAGGAATAATTCAATAAGGTTTGACTGAATTTGCATAAAGACAGCAGCAGGCTTCCTGAAAGCACAAGTGAGGAGTAGGTGGGAGGGAGGTGAAGGGAACAAGTACTGTGTGTGCATTGATGGTGTGAGCCAAAAGAGAGAAAAACAAACCAAATTTCTTTCTATAAAAATTCAAAGTCTGCAAAGAAAAGGAACCAAAGGATTAAAACAAGAAACATTCTGCCTTCCATGGTAGGCAGCAGTGAAAGATAACACAACACTACAATATTCCATTTTTGGAAGAAAGAGTCAGAAACAGACACACACACACACAGAGAAATATCAGAGCTTCACTTAATTATATATTTATAGCAATATAATAGTTACAAAGCACTTTCTCAAAAAGTCATATGAAGTGGGTAATATAAGTATTATTACCCCTCAGAAAACTGAGGCTATGAGAGTTAAAATGCCTTGTTCACTGCCATACAACTACTGACTAGTGGAACTGGATGGGATTGAACCTAGTTTCTCCAATTCAAAGGCCAGCCTTCTTTTCACTGGACCCAGGCTGTATCTCTAAACTGGACTGAATGCAAAAGTGGTTACTGTTGTGTGTGTGTGTGTGTGTGTGTGTGTGTGTGTGTGTGTGTAGTATATGAGGATTGCCCAAAAAAAATGTATGTGCCTATGTATAACTGTATATATAGGTGAACATACACAGACATACTTTTTTTTTTTTTTTTGCATTTTGGCATCACAGTTTATATCCCTAATATTGGATTGTCATAAGGAAGATAAAATAAAAGAGCTCAAGTAGGTCAGTACAAACTCATTATAAACTTTTGGTTTCATCAGCATAGGAAATTCCCAGATGAGAATTATCTTTTGGTAAATGGAGGTCAGCAACTTCTCTTAAATTTATAGTCCGAGAGGAACACCCCACCCTCAGAAAACTAGTCTAGACCACTGAGAGGCAAAGTTACTTCCTCAAATTCACACAGCCAGTATGTGATTTTCCTAAATTTGAGCCCAAATTTTAATGGCTCTGAGGGCAGATCTCTGTCCATCATGCCTCTAAACTCATCATGCTATTGGGAAACAATACTAACAATGATATTTATTTAAGCACTTTTCAATTAAAAAGTGCATACATCAAGTTAGGTAAATAGTGTAACTTCAATGCTTACATGAATGCTATTAATGTGGATACTTTCTCTACTGGTAAAGACTATAATCCTTTGAAACTTCTTCATTGAGTCTAATTCTTGATCATTTATTTCTATAAATCCTCTACAGTATCATTTTTATTTTTCAGATAAAGCAATTAAGACTCAGGAAACTCAGATAAAGTGTGCCCAAGTACACACAGATTAAATAATAATCACTAATACCTACACACTTGCAAATTATGGGAGGGAAATCAGTACCACTTAGTCTGTTTCAGTATATACATTTCTAATAATAATTTTACAAATTTATAAATACTTAATTATATAACATATATTTGAATTTATACCTTATACCATTACTGACCCTATGGGTCTAATATAAAAGCCTTTTCAAATGGATGAATACCACTGTGTATGTAAGGGAGAAAAGGGCTATTTTGCTCATTTCCCAAGGTCAGTGAGTGGTAGATCAACTTGACTTATGCTGAGCAATGTGTGACAAGGAACAGAAAAACAATCGCATCAATCGTTACTAAAATTGATGTTACTACATGAAGGAAAATATTCTGAGGAGAGCAAAACACTATATCCTAAACATGTTTTATATTTATTGTTAGTAGGAAAACAATTTATACATCAGTTACTCCACACTATATTTCTGACCCTGTACTCACATAGCTATACATCCATATAAGATGACTTGGGTTAGCAACATAACAACCAAACAATTTTTTTTATTAAAACATTTTTCATAGAATTGCTCTATTGCTACCTTCATTTTATTGCTGACTACCACTCTCGCCTGATTTCTCTTAATAATAATAGCTGACATATAATGAATGAAAAAATGTGTATTAAGTACTAACTATGTGCCAAGCACAGAGCTACGTGGTGTCCATAATACAAATAGAAAAAGCAAGACAGCTTCCTTCTCTAAGAGAGCTCACACAGCCTCATCCCCTTTGTCCTTTCTCAGTGAAGTTTCTCCTTCTCACTAAAGGCCCCATAGAACTCTCTGCCCTTAAAGCTCTTTTTCATTGGATTACTGCAGCTACTTGAGTGGCTCCTACAAAATCTGCCTCTAGTATAATTCCAACACTCAAACCAGAGACCTCTCCTTTGGTCACTTAGTTGTGATCTTAGCTTAAGCTACTACTTCTTAGAGATATTTCCAAGTGTCAGATGGTAAAATGATTTTCCTAAAGTATGGCTTGATCATATCAATAAATTCCAGGGACTCCATATTCTCTAGGATCAAATACAAACTCTTATTTGTCATTTAAAACTGATGCCATCTTACCTTTTCTATCTTATTAATATGTACAACTCCACCCCATGTACTCTACTATCCAGCTAATCTTATCTTCTTGCTGTTTCTCATACTTGGAAGTCTGTTAACTATTTTAGTAGTTTCTCCCCATGCCTGAAATGCATTCTGTCTTCATATATACTTGTTGTAATTCCTATTTCCCTTCAAGCCCAATTCAAGCACTACCTTTTCCACATACTCTTTCCTCATCCTGCTCAAGTTGTTTTACATCACTCTTCAAAGTCAATTTTTTTTGCATGAGTGTGGGTGTGAATGTTTAGGGTGTGTGTGTGTGTGTGTGTGTGTGTGTGTGTGTGTGTGTGTGTGTGCATAAACATGCACAGACCACTGGCATTAGAATGTAAGCTCCTTGAGAGCTGGCTTTTTTTGTATACATCTCCAGACTCAGCACAGTGCTTAGTACATTTAGTGTTCATTATTGATGGAATGAATGTAGCTATTATTTCCAATGAAGAAAGTAGGGAAAATAGGGAGACAACGTGAGAGAGTGGGGAAAGTACTTAAATAAAAGCTCCCTACGAGTACCAGCATGTTCATAGAAGATTTTTTTGTGCTAGCAAAAAAAATTTTAATCTCAAAACAAAAAATAACAACAACATTAATAACAATAACCACCTAGAAATCAAATGGATGCCCATTATTTGAGAAATGCTTAAAATAGCATGGTATACAAATGTAACAGAATAGCAATGTGGTATAAGAAAGAATGAATTATAAAAATTACAAGAGGTATTTTTTAAATTATTTTTAAGTAACCTTCAAGCTATATATCTTATGAACTTGGGTTCCAAGGTGAAACTCACAACTGCTTTTCCCTTGTGTCATAAATAAATGCTTATTAGGTTATCTATAGTGATATCATGAGCAAAACAGGTGTTTGTGGGTTAGCTTGTGAATATGATCACAGTGCTTAACATCTCTTCAAAGATAAAATAAATATGCAGTTTAAAACAACTGACTTTAAAATGAATATTTGGAAAAAACCCGTTATTTAGATGGGGACTGTTTGTATCAGAATGTTTTTCCCTTAAATTAAAAATAACAAAAAAAACCCATGCATTTTCAGTCTTGGACTTTAATTTTTGAAATTACATTAATATCTTGGAGAAAAAAGGTCAGGGAAATAGCCTAACAGATGCAAATGTATAAGTCTTTTGGAAAGATAAGAAAATTATAATATTCAATTCATTGGTGCTTCATATCAGGTTGTCAGAATAATTTTTCTTGTTGTTACATCCCCTTCTGGTATGCTTATCCCACATCATCCCAAACTCAAGGAACTCCTTGGCCTTTAGGGGCTCATAGACCCAGAAGACTGCATAAAAGTTTTATCAACCAGATGCACAAGGCTAAGTATAAACAACAGCTTTTGGTCAGAGCTGCCTGAATGTTTCTTACTGGGGACTATTTAAAACACACACACACACACACACACACACACACACACACACACACACACTTTTAAATTATCAGATGATTTTTACCATAAGGGATCTTTGGTTAAATTGAATTTTAGCTTGATTCTTTGCCACTTTTGTTCCCTAAAGTCATCTGTATACTTTTAATAAACAGCCCCAAATGGTCTCTTTAGTCCATTAACCAGTCAAACTGCAAGTGTGCCAAAGAGAAATCTCTATAAATTAAATGTTGAACTTAGATCTGGAAGGGATCTTAGATATTAACTAGTTATATAATTATACAGCCATCATAGATTTAGAGCTGAAAGTCATTTCTAAACCCCTGACTATGTAGAGAAGGAAACTTGATGCAGAGATTAAGTGATTTTCTCAGGGTCACCTAGGTAGTAGGTAAATGAACTAGGATTAGAAATCTAGCTCTTCTGATTCCAGGTAATCATAATGAAAACTATAATAACTAATATGTTAACATTGCTTCAAGGTTTGCAAAGCACTTTACATATGTCATCTCATTTGATCTAGTCTTTGTGTAGGCTAGGGAGAAAATGCAAAAATCCCCATGAACATATAAGAAAAATGCTACATATCTCCATATCTTTTACATCACATAATTCAAGTCCCATATTTTAAAGATAAGAACACTGACATTCAGAGAGCATGAGTCTGTCCAAGGACAGAAAATTAGTGGTAGAATCAGGGAGAGAACTCAGAATTCCTGACTTTCCTGTCTTTCTAAAATATGAGAATAATTGAATGGCTTATTTATCTTGCCACCATACAATAGGAGATGGCATATTAGTGGAAAGGTCCCTGCAGGTAAAGAAACTACTAGTCAGTTGTGCATGCCCACAGCAGCAATCTACCAAATTTTCTTTTAATTGGGTAGGGTAGGACAATGGTTGCCTGTATATGTTTAAGAGAAGAGCGCACAAACTCCATAGTCTATTCACTAGATTAGAGCTCCTTAATCAGTTGCTGTAGGAATAGAATACATGTTTATAGTTATCCCTTCCACATCAAGAGGTTTAAGGGTTCAATGCCCCTATGATCTGGAAAATCATCCTTTAGTACCAGAGAAGAAATCTGAATTATTACAATAGTAAAAGATAAAATATATTGATATTATATAATATAAATATATTTAATGCATTTCTAAACTTTTTCTAAGTCATCTGCAGCTTTCCAAAACTTCCCTAAAACCCCTATTTGGTTTCTTATGCTGACCCTCAAGATATTGGAACCATGATGGGGAAAGTTGAGATGTGGAAGGGATAACTATTTTTCTTTGGCATTTAGTATCCTTACATTCCTTACTCTATATTGCCCCATCCTTAGTGATGTCTGTTTTCAGTTACTAGCGTATAGAATTATCAGAGGTCACTTCTTTTTGTATTGCAGAAACAGCCCAATTGGCATATTTGCTTTTCCTCAGAATCTCAATTCCATTTCTTTTTCTTTAATACCTGTGCACAGACTGCCCTCTATGCCTAGAAATCCCTTCCTCCTCAACTCTGCTTCTTAGAATACAGCTTCATTTTTGATTCTCACTTCATGAGATGGCATAGTATAAGAAAGCAAGATTTAGAGTAAGGAAAATATGAAAACCTAGGTTAAAATCCAGGTTCATCAATACTGCGCCATAGCAAGGTTAAAGCAAATTGGGCATTTTCAGTAAGTCCAATACCAGTAAAGTCAAACCTCTGAATAGAATGTCCAGGCTCCCTAAGGAAAGGCAAACTGGCCCATGTCTGAAAATTGGAATGAGTTAAAGAAGTTAATCATTTTGTTCTGGCCCATCAGCTGCATAAAGGAAAGGAAAATGTACTGAAAACAAAGAACAATTGTACCAAAATGACTGGTGGAGAGTTTAGCTAGGATGAGACCTAACATGAGACAATGACTAGACAGCCTTCCTCTATGACAGCATCATCCCTAGCAAAATATTCCTTGGGCACAGGCCAGCAATGCGCCTGCAGAAGCCCCAGCAATAAAACTTTAGAGCTTGACTCTGACCCTAGGTTTCCCCTTCCCCCAGGCAGCAGAAGCCCGGTACCCTCCCCTGCCCCTTCTCCTCATCCTTAACGCATCCCTTGCCTCCCCACTCCCCATCTCCGCTATCTTATTGCAAAGCCGGGGCTTTGCAACAAGGTGGCGTGATCGCTGGCCAATAGAAATGAGATAATGAAATTAGAGGACGGGCATTTAAACAACTCCTTGGGATCTCGTGTCCAATCAGATGCGTACTTTCCAAGACTGAGAGTACCATTTTCTGGGCATGTTAAAGATGGGATGAAACCAAGCAAGAAGATCTCAGTGATGGGCATGTAGACATCAACCCTCAGAGTTTCCACATCAATTTGATAGGTGGGAACTCCAAAAACCCTCCGGCAGATGTGGCCATTGAACTGAAATCAGTATTTACAGATAAGCAACTGCTCAGAAATTCATGTTTATGAGGAGAAAGAGATGAAGAATAATCAGCAATTTCTTATTTTCCTTTCATCCTAAACCAACCATTTAGGGTGGAAATTCTTTGTGAACATCCATGATTTAGAGTATTTGTGGATTGACACCAGGCTTTTTATTTTTATCATTGAATGGAAACCTTGTCCTCAATTGACACTCTAAAGATCAATGGAGACCTCCAGATCACTAAACTTGGCTGATCTGGGTGCCCAGATCATCTTACTTATTCCATATAGGAGCACATGGCATCCTGGATTGTACTAAATAATAATAATAATAATAATTTTTAACTCCATACACAGAAAAGTTTTCTATTGTGCATTCATTTTCTGCACTAAAGTAGATTCATGTAGCACAACCAGTAACATTTTAATTAGGGTTTTTACATAGATGTGGGTTGTTCAACTTTTTTTACACAGCATAATACTGAAACAGTATGCATTGTTTTAGTAAAAAGGGGTTCTGGAATCAGAGGCCCTAGATTACAAACCTTATCCTGATGCTATGTGGATTTAAACATCCTTGGACTCAGTTTCCTTTTCTATTAAAAAAGAAAAAAAATTGTGTTGAAGAATTACCCATACATATGTTTTGCAAAGAAAAAGCTTTAATAAAAAAAATTTTTTTTTAAATAGTTGGATTCGATGGCTTCTCAGGTTCTTCTAGTTGAAATTCTCTAATTCGCTAATCCTATAATCTTGATTTGCCATGATTAAGGGCAGATGGATTGTAATCTACACTGTTAAAGGAAGTACCCAAATCAGTAGGAACACAGATTCATTCAAGTATTTTTTGCAGGCCCTGAGCCTAACAAGTGACTAGGAATAAAACTCCATTAGCATTTGGTATTGATATCAATGCCATATCTTCCCATCCTGCCCCTCTGTGAGAATAATTTAAATCCCCTTCCTTTCTTCTTGTTTAAAGGATTCAACCCTTGTTTGTTCTTAGCAAATCCCCTGACATAACCAATATTTTGCATATTTTGTAAACCTAAGCAGTAAACAAATGTATGTTTCAATTCTATTTAGAGTTTTGATATGACAAAGTTTTTCTGTCTCTAATGGGCTAAATGATAATTGGATATAGCAAAGTTCACAGCATTTTTTCCATGGCCAAGCATTTTTTTTTTAATTTTTGAATTCTATGTCTGAGAAGGAGGGAAGATATAAAAGAAATATAAGATATTGCCCTGGCCCTCAAGGAAGTTATTATCTAGCTAAGAAGAGAAAAATATGAAAACATAGCTGGATTAATGATACTGCCATAAAACAGTAGCATATAAGATTTTTGACTGGTGGAAACTACCTTTGTAAAAATATTAATACTGCAGAAAGAAATGAGCTATAGATTTTTCTTTTTAATAGGAGTGAAGTTCCTATGATAATCAAAAAGGTCCCTGGATAAAATGGCATTATGTCAGCCCAAGAACAAGTTTTGATACCAAATTATTTTTTGTGTCCTTAAGTTATTTTTCATTAGCATGAAAGTAGACAGAAGTGGATACTGATTGGAAGAGAGAAGACTTTCATCTTGCCAAGTGGGAGGAGAGCTCTTGGGAAAACAGGCAGAGTATGAGCTGCAGGGAAGCTGAGCCATCTAAAAGACACATGAAAGTCACAGCTTAAGAGGGAATTTTGATGAGAGATGCAAAGTTTTGGATGCATAGATGTGTGGGGCAGGAAGAAAATGTGGGCTAAGCTGCATCAGGGAGGAAAATTACTCAGACCTTTAAAATGCAAATGAAATGAAAAATATCTTATGTATCTAAAATGTCAGAGCACTCGATTTATACATGACAGCATCAGATATCTTTTATTTGAAAGGAAATTAAAAATATGTGGCAGTCATGAGACTCATCAGGATTGTGGTATGTTTCGGGCAGAAATGTAATCTGCAGGAGCTTGGGGAAATATTCCATCCTTTCTTTGCCCCACACTCTTTACCTTTCTGAAAATAATGGCTCCACTTTGTGCAACAGCTAGTGGTGGCAAGAATCCTTCGGTGTAGCTACCAGGAAATTTGTGTCAAATATCCATATTTTTAAAAGCAATTAGTTTGAACTAATTTCTCTGAGGCCCTGAGGATTTAAGTGAGGGAAGATTATACTAGGTGACAATAGTTTCTCCCTTGTGATTATTTGTATATACTTTTCCCACTGAATTCATACCATAAGAGAATTTCCTTTTCATTTATAGTGACTAGCTGGCATTTTCATGGGGGATTCTCTAATTAAAAGGACATTACATAAAAAAGACTAAATCTGAAAATTTCAACTTATTTTGGCACACAGTGTGGTGACTCAGGGCTCAATTCTCTCCTCAGGCAAGCTAATTAATAAAACTCCCTAATTTTTGTCAGGATATATTCAGCAGGGGGTTTAAATAACTACTTCTCAAAGAACCCTATTTTGCTATTGTCAAAAAATCTTTAAATGTTCTATAAATATCTCAGAATACAGTAAACTGAAGGCACAGCTCCCTCCTTTTGTACAAATATAGTGTTCTCTTCACATTTGGCTGACTAAAAAACAGTTGTTAAAAGGCAGGTGGAAAGGAGACAAGGAGTGAGGAAAGGAAGCTATTAGTTCCCAAGTGACTAAAACACTTTCTAATCAACCTTTTAATGTTTCACCTGTTTTCAATTTTTTTTTTCATAAAATCTATAGTATATCTAGTAAAGAGCTCTTACTAATTAATCAATTCAGTGAACATTTACTAAATGCTGACTGTGTGCCAAACACTGCTATTAAGACAAAATCAAATAGTTTCAGCTCTCAATGTGCCTGAACTATTTCAATAGTCTGCTAGTGGGTCTGCCTGCCTCAATTCTCTCCCTCTAGTCCATTTCCATTCAACCACTAAAGTACTTTTCAAAAAAACAGGTCTGACCATATCATTGCCCTACTTAATAAGTGTCTCCCTTCAATGTCTCCCTGTCTTCTCTAGAATTAAATACAAAATACTTTGACCTCCAAAATCTGGATTTGAATCCAGAACCTGTGTCTTCATAGCTAGGGCTCCACCCACCAGATCAAAATCCTTAAAGTGTATGGACAATAGCAACAAGTAAAAAGAAGGAAGACAATCACAAAATTACAAATTCTGAAGACCAGTTGAATGATAATCCCACAGAAATATAGTGAAGTCAGAAAAAAAAAAAGAACACATTTAGGCAGAAGTACAATGGCCTTGATGTGAAACACAATGAATTTTAAAAGCCAGTGGGATATCCAGTTGGTGCTGGGACTAGAGTCAGGAAAACTCATCTTTCTGGGTTCAGACATTTACTAGCTGTGCAATCCCGGGCAAGTCATTTAATTCTGTTTGCCTCATTTTCTTCATCTGTAAAATGAACTGGAGAAGGAAATGGCAAACCTCTCCAATATCTTTGCAAAGAAAATCCCAAATGGAGTCATAAAGACTCCAACAGGGCTGTAAAACCACTGAACAAATGTCCTGAAAGCTGTCAAAGATATGGCTGAAAAGAGAAAGTTTGACTGGGGGCAGATGTCTTTCACATAAAGATGGTAGCTGAAACAGAGTGAATTTCGAAGATTTGCCAAAAAGAGAGAGTGGAAAGAAAAAGGAGAGGACAAGGACAGACTTTTGGGGGATAAGAATTCTTAGTTTCCTTCAAGCTCAGCTCACATTCTGTTTTATAAAGGGAGCCTTTTCTGAGTTCCTGTTCTCTATTAAGTGCTAGTGTCCCGTTCCTAAACTATGTTGCATAGAATTATTTTGTACACATTTATATATGTACATGCTGTCTCAGAGCATAGATTCCTTGGATTACTTTATTTTTGTCTTTATATATTCAGTTCCTAGGTGAGTACTCATAGTAGATAAATAATAAATACATTAATATTAATAAATATGTGCTTATGGATTGAATGACTGATTACTCATATTACGAAGCTGGGAAGAAGATCAAACATCAGTGAAAGACACAGAGGAGTTGTTAGAGAAGAGAAATAAGAGACTCTCTTCATATAGTGTTCTCATCATATACATCATATTTTCATAGGAGAATAACACACATTCAGTTGGTGTGGAAATTTATCTTACCATACAAGAAAGTAGGAAAGGAAAGAAATAAGAGAAAGGAAGGCAAGGGGAGCTGATAGAAGGGAAGGCAGATTGGGGGGTAATGAAAATCAGAAGAAGCAAAACATTTTTGAAAATGGATAGAGTGAGAGAGAGAGAGACAGAGAGAGAGAGAGAAAGAGAAGAACAAATAGAAATAGAGAGAAGAGAAATACATAGTAATCATTACTGTGAAAAAATTACTCATGTTTCTCTGAATAATACCTCATTTTTCAAATATATAGAAAACAGAGTCAAATTTATAGAAATAAGTAATTCCCTAATTGATAAGTGGTCAAAGGATTTGAAAAGGCAGTTTTCAAAATAATCCAAACCATGTGAAGTTATATGAAAAATACTCTTAAATCAGTATTGATTAGAGAAATGCAAATTAAAACAACTCTGAGCTACCACCACACATGATCAAAAAGAAAAATGACAAATGTTGGAAAGGATATGGGAAAATTAAAACACTAATACTCTGTGAAGTTGTATACATTAATTCAACCATTCTGGAGAGCAATTTTGAACTTTGTATAAAAGGCTCTAAAACTATGCGTATCCTTTGACCAAGCAATACCACTTTTTAAAAAAGGACTTATTTGTACAAACATATTTATATATATGTTATTATATAAACATCTTTTAGTGGTGGCAAAGAACTGGAAATTGAGGGGATGTCCATCAATTGGAGAATGATTGAAGGAATATGATTTTGACGGAATATTATTGTTCTATAAGAAATGATGAACAAGTTGCTCTCAAAAAACCTGGAAGAATTTATATGATCTGATGAAAACTGAAATGAGCAGAAAAAGGAGAACATTGTTCACAGTAACAGCAATGTTGTATGATCTGGTGTGAATAACTTAGCTATTCTCAGCAATACAATGATTTAAGCCATTTCTAAAGGACTTATTATAAAAGGGACTGTCCATCTCACATATTGACAATATGTTTTCCTTCTCTTTATTTTTCTTGGGGGTTTTTTTGTCTGTTTTCTTGCCCAGCATGATTTACATGGAAGTGTGTTTTGGCATGACCACACATGTATAATCTGTGTCAAATTGCTTGCCTTCTCAATGAGGGTGTCAGAGGAAGAAGAGAATTTGGAATTCAAAATTTGAAAAAAAAGTGTTAAAATTGTTTTTACATGTAATTGGAGAAAATATTAAATCAATAGAAACAATGCAAAAATAACCCCAAACAAACAGCAATTGCAGTGTTAATGCAGGAATTAGAAAACATCTCAAAGGAAAGAATGTTAATTGTATAAAAAGTCATAAATATCAAGCAAAGTTAAGTGCTCAAAAATGTCTCTCGGATTTTAAAAATAAAATGATAGGGGCAGTTAGGTGATGCAATGGATAGAGCACCAGCCCTGAAGTCAGGAGGACCTGAGTTCAAATTTGATCTCAGACACTGAACATTCTCTAGCTGTGTGTCCCTGGGCAAGTCACTTAACCTCAATTGCCTCAGCAAAAAGCAATAAATAAAGAAATAAATAAAATGATAGTTTCAATAAGGGAGTGGGACCAGAAGCTCTTCCTATTCATCTTTTGTACTTTATTTAGAGACTTCCTATGCCTTCATAGGAAGCCTGCTATATAACACTTGAGTACACATCTTGTCTACTCTAGTAGACTATAGACCCATTCAAAGCAAAGCCTGAGTTGAATTCATTTTTATTTATCTGCAGAGTTTCACACAGTGCTTTCCCCCTCCTATTGATCTGAAACTCCTCTCTCTGAGGTTATTAGCTTCAATATTCCAATAGGTTTTTGTTGTGTGTGTGGTTTTTTTTTTTTTTTTTTTTTTTTTTTTT
>JAJPUD010013712.1:0-43256 GCA_023553655.1 Myrmecobius fasciatus
CTCTCTCTCTCTGTCTCTCTCTCTCTCTCTGTCTCTGTCTTTCTCTCTCTCTCTGTCTCTCTCTCTGTGTCTCTCTCTCTCCCCCCCTCTCTCCCTCTCCCTCTCCCTCCCCTCCTCTCCCCCTCCCCTCCTCTCCCCCTCCCTCCCGGTCAGCCTTTTTGGTTGTCAACATCCCGCAAAAGTGTCGTTTTCTCCCAAATTCACGCGAAATCGTCTCCGCAAGTTTTATCTGCGGGTTTGAATGGGCTGAGCGCATGTCCACTTGTTGACCTCGTTGCTGGGAGTAGGAGCACCTTCTCAGAACCTGGATCCTGAAGCGTTTGAAATTTCAGGTTGAGCGGATAGAATACGGCCTTAACTCAGCCCCGGTGCTGGGCTGGCTTCCAGTTGAGCTTTCCTGCTCCTGTTGGTATTATTGTAGTCTTTCGGCAAAAGACAACACTGAGGGATTACCTGGTATAAGTAAAAGTGAAGGTCCTAGGAGTTTACATTCTTCTAGGGGGATTCAAGTAAATAAAAACACAAGCGCTGCTCTGTGTTGAGGTTTATAATGAGGTTAAAGTCGGTACAGTATTAATATAGTTGGTTGTGTTTGCTTTTTATTGAAAATTAATCTCTGGAATTTAATGATTCCTTAATGCTATATTTATGTCGATTTTCATGGTGGTACCGAAATATTTGACCACTAATACGTAATTGTTTTAAAAATTGACAAGCCAAAGGAGGAAAAAAAGCTGGATTTAAATACAGGCTGTAATTCTGTTTATGAAGTACCTTAATGCCAGAAGTTAAGTAACATTCAAGATTTGATGTTACACTCTAATTTATCAACTTTAAAAAATGTTATTCTAAAGGTTTACATTATTCTTACTAAATAAGCAATGAGAAGCCAAAATCTATAGTATCTTGCCTTTGGTTTTCCGTTTGCTACTCTAGTTTGAGTTAGATGACTTTACTGACACCTCTGTAGTGAAGTGAGGACAGTTTCATTTGGACTGTAAGAATGCTGAAGGTGGCCAAAACAAAAAGGTATGAAAGTATTCTTAAAGCATTCTTGAGAGCTATGGAAATTTTACACTACACAATAGAATCCTTTTTTTTTTTTTAATAGAAGTAAAGGTCTATATTGTCCAATTTTCTCATCTTATAAATAAAAAACTGAAATTCCAGGACTAAATAGTTTGCCTTCAGTCATATAATGACAAAACCACAACTAGAACCCAGGTTCCTATTCTTTTCAGGCTGTGTTTTCATTTCCGCTAGGGCTTTTCCCTCTCCTTGTTAAAAAATCCTACTTGATCTTGAAAATCTTAAATTTGAATTTCACTTCTTATGATTACAATGATGTAACTTCTATGGTTAAAATGAAAAATTTGTTTGTTTTACTTGGTATTAAATTGTTTATCAAATGAGTTTTGTTATTTTAACACAATTTGTAAAGTATCTTCTTGATAATTTGTAATATTAAAAATGCAAATTTTGGTAGTATTGTCACTTTAATTTTATTGGCATGACCAACTGTTAAGCCATGAAAATTCCTCCAGCCATATGGGTTATCTAATTTTTTTAGGAGCGCTTTGTAATTAAATCTATGGTAATCTTAATGTGTTCCTTAGAACAAATTTATCAATACATTTGTTAATGTTTAATTCAAGAGAATATGTGCAGATAAGACATTAGTCCTCTTGATCAAGCTGGCCTGAATAAAGGTGTGTGTAACTACTTTGGCAGAATTTTATAACAGTTATAAAATCTTAAAAATTGTATTTTTAAATTTTTATAAGATTGAATTCTTCAGATTAAAAATGATAACTATCCAATTTTTAAAACAATTTTTAAAACCTCAAAAGAATAATCCCAAACTGTCAGATTTAAAGAAAATTAAAATGGATCTTTATTTTTTCAAGAGTTTTTAACTTTGCTACTTTTGTTTCAAGCAGCTAAAGGAAAATATTGAACAGTTTTTTACTAAATTTGTGGAAGAGGGGAAAGCCACTGTTCGGTTAAAGGAACCTGCCTTGGATGTCTGCCTCAGTAAGGTATTATATTGGAAATTTCTTTTGAAAACTTAACCTGCCAGAATTAGAAAATGTAGAGGGGAGGGATACATAGGTTTAAAAAGGTCAGAATTTTTAGTTTGTCCTGTAAAAAAGATTTGACTGATTTTTTTGTGTGTGTGTGTGTGTGTGTGTGTGGTGGTACTTTGGTTTCTTTGTAGCATTCAGAGATGTTTTGAATTTAGAAAATGAAGGGGAATGGTGGTGTGATCATTTAAAATTCATAACTTAATAGCTTTCTTCAGTAGCATCTGATGTTGCCTAATTGGATTGATATTTGTTTTTTTATGAAGGTTTTTTTTTTATTATTATTAAAGCTTTTTATTTGCAAAACATATGCATGGATAATTTTTTGACATTGACCCTTGTAACACTTTCTGTTCCAAATTTTTCCCTTCTTCCCCCTATCCCCTCCTATAGATGGCAGGTAGTCCAATACATATTAATTATGTTAAAATATATGATGATGGATTGATATTTGTATGTGATCATTTAAAATTCATCTGGAGCAGATAGAAACTTAAAATTTAATAATTGTCTTTATCACATTCAAAGGCATCCAAAATCTAATCAGAATAATAGCTCACACAAATGTAGCACTATGGTAAAGCTATTTATATGTTGTATCATTTGAGCTTTTCAACAACCTTGTGACATATATAGCATGAGTAACTTCTGTGGAGCTCAGTTTCCTTATGTGTAATTGAGAAGGTTGAAGTAGTTGACCTCCAAAGTTCTCTATGAGTGATTATTTGCTCAAGCTAGAATCCAAACTTTTATCTTCTGACTTCAAAATCAAGAAATATTATTTAGATGCACTGAATTAATTCATATTACCAATCCTAAAAGGAGTATAATTTAGTTGTTTTAAAAACTCTTGAATTTTTTCTTCTTTTAAAAAATTAAATATTTTTTTCAATCAACAAAAATCCACTATTTCTCCCTCTCACCTTTATCCTCAATTTACAGTGAAAGAAAAACAAAAACCTCTGAACAAATATGTATAGTCAAGTAAAATTAATTTCTGAATTGGTTATGTTTAAAAAAAAAAAAAAGACATTCCGCTCTCTAAGAAGTAGAGTAGCATGTTTCAACCCTAGTCTCTGTCGAAGTTGTCATACAGTACAATTATTTTCCATCACACACACACACACACATATATGTAAAGATATATATGTATATATAGCATTTTTATATTTTAATGTCACATTTATATACCATAACTTGTTCAGCCATCCCCCAATTTGTGGGCAGTCCCTCAAATTCCCATTCTTGCCTCAAAAAGAGCAATAAATATTTTTGTACATTTTTAGAATTTTGTTTTGCTTAGGATTAATCACTCCTTTAAACTATCCTCCATCTAATTTTTCCTTTCCCTCCTATTTTCCCTGTTGAGTGAGATGTATTTCTGTATTCAATTGTGTATGTATCAGGCTCCTCTCAACTTCTTGTTTGTATAAATGTGTCTTGATTATGTAAAATATGATTTTTTTCCTAATCTTCCCTCCTCCTTTGTCCTTCCCCATTCTCCCTTCTGTTTTCTTCTCTTTACATTCTTTAAAGGTCATCACACATAACAGAAACCTTCCCAGGTTTTCTGCCTAATCAAAATTGCTCGATGAATTCCCCTTCACCCCAAGAGGAATATTTGGAGTCCTCTATTTTTATGAAAACCTAGTTTTTCCCCTTACAGGATGATAATCAGTTTTGTTGGGTAGGTTGTTGTTGGCAATAAGCCTATACTTTGCCTTCTGGAATATTATATCCTAAGCTTTTTCTTCTCCTTTATTAGTAGTGGCTGCTGAATTCTGTGTAACCCTTATTGTGACTTCTCAGTACTTGAGTTCTTTCTTTCTGACTTTTTAACAATATTTTCTTCTTTGATCTGGAAACTGGATTTTGGCTCTCATATTCCTGGTTTTCATTTTAGGAATTTTTTTTTTTTTTAGAAAGTTTTTTTCTGTTTATATTTTGCCTTCTGGTTCTAAAAGATTTGGGCAGTATTTTTTTTTCCCCTGAGGTAATTGAGGTTAAGTGACTTGCCCAGAATCACACAGCTAGGAAGTGTTAAGTGTCTGAGGCCAAATTTGAACTTAGGCTGGTTATTTTATCTACTAAGCCACCTAGCTGCCCCTGGACAGTATTCTTTAAAAAAATTTTGAAATAGATGTCAAGGCTTTTTTTTTTTGATCATGGCCTTCAGGTAGTCCAGTGACGATTATCTTTCTTCTCCATGATCTGTTTTTTTTTTTCTTTCCTTTTTTTTTTTTAATAAAGCTTTTTATTTACAAAACATGAGTGATTTTTCTACATTGACCTTTGCAAAAACTTTTTTTTTCCCAAGCTTTTCCCCTCCTTCCCCCCACCCCCCACCCCTAGATTACAGGTAATCTAATACATGCTAAATAGGATAAATTATATGACAAATACAATACATGTATACATATCTATACAGTTATCTTACTGCATAAGAAACATCACATCTATAAAGAGAAGAAGAAAAAACAACCTAAGAAGGAAAACAAAATGCATGGAAATATTCACAGAAAGCGTTAAAATGCTGTGTTGTGGTTCACACTCAGTTCGCACAGGCCTCTCTCTGGATATATATGACTATCTTCATCGATGAACAATAGGAACTGGTTTGAATCACATCATTGCTGAAGAGAACCATGTCCATCAGAATTGATCATCATATAGTCTTGTTGCTGTGTATAATGTTCTCCTGGTTCTGCTGATTTCACTCAGCATCAGTCATGATCTGTTTTCTAGGCCACTTGTTTTTGTGTTGTGATACCTTTATCTCATCTATTTTTAAGTCTGTTGATTTTATTTTTTTGTTTGTTTTTAATTCATTCATTTACTTGTTTATATTGTGAACTTAAACAAATTCCAAATAAAATGAGCATTAATATGTACAAAGTAAAATAGAAAGGAGGATTGCTTGTGAAATTGAAAATTTTAATTACATATAACTTGTTACAATATGTTCAATATTGTACACAATATGTTCAGTGTGTTAACTTAAAAAAAAAAAGTTTTAGTTTTGGGGCAGCTAGGTGGCGCAGTGAATAGAGCACCAGCCCTGAAGTCAGGAGGACCTGAGTTCAAATTTGGTCTCAGACACTTAACATTCCCTAGCTGTGTGACCCTGGGCAAGTCACTTAACCTCAATTGCCTCAGCAAAAAACAAAAAAACAAAAAAAAAAGTTTTAGTTTTGACATTTATTTTTTGATTTTCATTTTTACCCTCACCCTTCTCCAAGACAGCAATGAGTGATACAAATTATACATGTGCAATCAAATTAAATGTATATTTACATTAGGTTGTAAAAGAAGAATGAGAACAAAAGGGAAAAACCATGAGAAAGGAAAAAACAAAAACACTGTGAAAATATTTTCTATCAATTTTCATTAAGACTATAGTTCTTTGTCTAGTTATGGATATTATTTTCTATCATGAGTCTTTTAAAATTTTGACTTTGTTTTAATATATCAAGGTTGTTTTGTATTTTAGTCCATTCTGATTTTAAGGAAGTTTGTTGCATGAACAAGGTTTCACGCCCCTTGTGCCAAGCTGTTAATTCCCTTTCCAAATTTTATGTATCTCTCACTTTTCTAATTTTTTTCCTCTAGTGCTTGATTTCATTTATAAAAACATCACTATAATAATTTTTTGTACTGCGATCATTTTTTTCCCCTGAGAATAGAGGATAGGTATTCCAATCTATTTCTGACTTGGTTTTACTTTTTTTTTTTTTTTAATTAAAGCTTTTTATTTATAAAACATATGCATGGGTAACTTTTCAGCATTGACCCTTACAAAACTTTCTGTTCTGAATTTTTCTTTCCTTTCCCTCACCTCCTCCCCTAGATGGCAGGTAGTCCAATATATGTTAACTATATTAAAATATAGGACAAATCCAATATGCATATACATATTTATAGAGTTATCTTGCTGTACAAGAAAAATCGAATCTACAGGAAAAAAAAAAACCTGAGAAGTAAAACAAAATGCAAGCAGACATCAACAAAAAGCATTAAAATGCTGTGTTGTGGTCCACACTCAGATCCCACAGGCCTCTCTGGGTTTAAATGGCTTTCTTCATCACTGAACAATTGGAACTGATTTGAAATCTGACTTGGTTTTAGAGCCATTCTTGGTGTACTTTTTTAAGGAAGGTTTGGACAGGTCCTGTAGTTCCTTTCTTGGGATACTGAGTTATATTTTTCAAGGATCTTAGAGTAGGTCACACAGGGGATATTAAATCTTCTCTTTCTCCCAAAGTGGTCTGATCCATTTGTAGCTTCAGAAGCTGAAACGTGATGCAGCTGTCATATAGCCATAAAACCATTTCCACGGACGTGTTAAGGCAGGTTGGATATAATTGATAAGCCTCAAACCCTTCAATGAATTAACAAACTATCTACCTCAAGCATGTGAAGATTTCGTCTGGTTGAATGAGCAGATGAGAACAGTTTATTCCAGTGGTCACAAAGGCATCTAAAGCAGGCATTGTGGAGTGCTTAGTGGGTGGTCAGACTTTAGACATCAAGGTTATCCATTGTATTCCAGGCCATATTCATTTTGACTTTTGGCCTGCCTCTGGACTCCAGTGATTCTGGAAGAGAGAGTGAGGCTGACTCGTTTATGCAACTCTTTCTCACTTAAATCTAATGCATGTGTAAGTGGGATTCAAAAACAAAAGAGAAACAACATAGTGCTAGAAGCTGAAACAAAAGACCCTGTTTTGCTTCTGAGATAGAGATCACACTATTGCTGTTTGCTTCTGAACTTGCTCCAGACACTATCCTGAACCTTGGATTTGTGATCTACTAATGTTCCTTGGTATATATCTGGCATCTTCTCCTGTTTTGGTATACAGCTTGTCACTGGAGTATTCCATGAGTAATATATATCCTTGCCAGACACTATCCTCAGTATCCACAGAATTCTCTGCCTCCTATAAGGTCTAGAAAAGTGATCTTTTCTTAGATTTTTTTTTTCCTGAATCAGGAAAGATCCATCAGGATTCTGTTAAATTTTTTAGATCTGTTTGGGGGGAATAGCTCACTATATTACTTCCTGCGTTTCCCACCACGTCTTTTTCAACTTTTACTATTCAACTTCTTATAAAGAAGTAGTCTATATTATTGATTCTCATTACCACCTGCTGAATATATAATCCCTTGCAATCTGTTCTTTATTAATCACTTCTAATCTCATCAGTCATTGATAACATCCTAATTCCAAAGTTCCAAGCCATTTTCAAGCAACCTGTTTCTTGATTTCTATAGCATTTGATGCTATTGATCATATTTTTAAAAATATTTTTCTTGGACTTATTTGATCTTGTGTTTGTGTGATGTCCTTTCACAGCTTGTTATAGTAGATTGGGACAGCTAGGGGGTACAGCAGATAGGGTACCTGGTCTGAAGTCAGGAAGACTTTAGTTCAAATTAAGCTTCAGTTGTTTAGTACCAAGTCACTGTTTGCCCATTTCCTCATCTGCAGGAAGGAAATGCAAATCACTCCAGTATCTCTGCCAAGAAAACTCCAAAAGGACATCATGAAGTATAGGACACAACTGAAAAGACTAAACAAGAAGTGGATTGGGGAAGCCATAGTTAGGAAGACCTGGGCTTAACTCCTTGACCAGAATAAATATGTGACCCTGAGCAAGTCATTTAATCTATTAGTGCCCTGGGCAACTAATATATGTAAAACACTTTAAAAACTATTATACATTAAAGAATATTGCTCATTTCATTGGTAGATGTAGTTTCTTCAAAGATCTGGTTTAAATTTTTTTTTAATAGTGCCCAATGTTCTGTCCCAAGTTCTTCTCTGTGACCTCATTTGCTCCTCTGCTTTTAATCATCATATTATACTATATCTAGATTTCCCTAGATATAGGGAACTTAAGTCCCTCATTTTTATCTAAGATGACCTTGTGGTACCTTAATTGTAACACATGCCAAATCAGATCAATGATTTTTCTTTCAGAACCACTACCTCTTCGCTTTGTTAATAATGTCATGTTTATCATTGATATAGAGGTCACTCTTTGATTTCTCTTCTTACCAATCCATTCTTTCTTGTCAGTTTTGACTTTGCAAAATCCAATCCATCCTTCCTTTGTATTCACATTGACAAACCCCTTTTCAGATAGTATCTATTATTCCTGAGAAGGTAAAGAGAAAAGATCTGACAATAGAACATTGAGCTGGTGTCTTTATTTTTTAAGGGAGAGGTTGTTGAGACCTGTGGTTTCATCAGTATAATAATTTCTGACACTTCACAACTCTCTCCCCTCCCCCCAGGCAATTGGGGTTGTGATTTACCCAAGGTCACACAGCCAGGAAATATTGTCTGAGGCCAGATTTGAACTCAGGTCTTCCTGACTTTAGGGTTGGGGCTGTATCCACTACACCAACTAGCTGCCCTCACTTCACAATTTCCATAGCAATTTGTTGATACCTTTTTGTGTGGCACCTACTAAATTCCTTGTATTCTAGTTGATAGGGTACATTCATGATATGGTCTTACTCAGATTAAAGTTTAACCTTTTTGAGGTTCAGTGTTGTCTTATCCATAACTGTATTTTTTTCAAGTAACAGTGCATAGATTTAGTGAATTACTACATAAAATTCAAAATACCACCTATTTTCTTTTTTTTTAAATTTATTTATTAATACTTTTTATTTGCAAAACACATGTATGGGTAATTCCTAAACATTAACCCTTACAAAGCTTTCTGTTACAAATTTTTCCCCCCTACTCCCCACCTCTCCCCTAGATGGCAGGATATCCACTACATGATAATTATGTTAGAATACTTAAGAAATCGAATATATGTATAGTTATTGCCACACATCATTTTTTGTGCAGGAGAAATCGTATGTACAAGAAAGAATAATCCGATAAAGGAAATACAATGCAAGCAAACCTCAATAGAGAACATGAAAATGTTATGTTGTGGTCCACATTTCACATCCCTCTCTCTGGGTGTATATGGCTTTCTTCACTGAACAATTGGAACTGAATACCACCTATTTTCAAGTGACCTTTATAAGTTGGACTTAGTTAATTTTTTAAAAACTCAACTTTTAATATTTCCGTACTAAGGACTAATTGTTTTATTTTGAAATGTTTTCTTCTAAGAGGCTGATTTTTAAAACACACAAATACTTTGTTTTGTTGTGCTGAAATTGAACAGATGAGAGAACATTTAATTTCTTCTCAGACATTTTCTGTATATCCCCAACCCAGAATATCTTCACAAAATGTCATAGTGTAGATGTAAGAATTTTATATTGAAAGTTTCCATTCATTTTGCTTTTGTGTATGTATATGTTTTGTAGGCCAATTCCAGCAACTTAAAGAATTTCTTGGCTGCTGTGAGACTGGCTCACCAAGGCTGTGCTGTTGAAACATTACCACTATTAACTCTGGCACCACTGAAGTCTTCAGAAGTTGAAAAACCAAAAACCAAAATGGTCATTACATCAAAAAAAGATTATCCCTTAACCAAAAACTTTCCTTATTCCTTAGAATATCTTCAAGCTTCCTATTGTAGACTTGCCCGAATTGATATGAGAATGCTTTGCCTCAAAAAACTTAAGAAATTAGACTTGAGTCACAACCACATAAAAAAACTACCATCAACAATTGGAGACCTTGTCAACCTTCAAGAGCTTAACCTGAATGACAATCATTTAGAGACATTCAGTGAAGTGTTATGTTCTTCCACACTCCGGAAGTCTCTTCAGAGTTTGGACCTCAGTCAAAACAAAATTAAAGCGCTCCCTCTGCAATTTTGCCAGCTACAAGAACTCATATATTTGAAACTTGATGACAATGAATTGATATGTTTTCCATTCAAGATAGGCCAACTGAGTAACCTTCGATTTTTGTCGGCTGCTCGAAACAGGCTTCCATTTTTGCCCAGTGATTTTAAAAAGTTGTCCCTCGAGTACTTGGATCTTTTTGGAAATGCTTTTGAACAACCTAATCTGCTAGTTCCTAATATACAACTGACAGTACCATTAACTTTATTAGAAATTTCTGCACGGGCAATATTAGATTATAGGTAAGAATCTTGAATTATCAAAAGTTGGTGTTTTTTTGAAAGTTGTAAAAATTGGTGATGGCTTAATGCTATTTTTCTCCAGGTCTTGTCAGTATGCTAGGAAGAATAGATCTGGACAAAATTACTTTTGACATATAATTAGGAAGAAGGTGATGCTATAAAGATAACTAGTAGCTTATTAGAAAACTACTTTTTGACTTGTGGTAGTTAAAATTGGCCTTTTTTACTCATCCATTGACTTGAATGAAACAAAAGAAAGCTCTTTATTTAAATTTGAGTATTAGACCCACATTAAAAGAAAGTTGGTACTACTTGGAAAATTCAGAAAAAATCTGCCAAATTAAGAAATTATTAAAGAATAGGACGGAGCTTAATAGAGGTAAGTACACAATAGGAAAGATAAAAACAATTGAAATGCAGTTTAGACACAAGTTTTAAAAAAAGAGATTAATGACCGGTGCAGTAAATTTTTTTTAAAGGAAAGGGTCAACTTGCTGATCATGATAATGGTGATGAACTTGGCCTTAATCACATTGCATCAGAAAAGAAACTTAAAGTTCATTTTAGTCTTAAAGAGAATTAGAAATAACTGAAGCATTAGTAGCTGTTCAGTTGTGACCTGTACATCATGACTCTTATTTGGGGTTTTCTTGACAAAGATACTGGAGTGGTTTGCCATTTCTTTCTCCAAATCATTTTATAGATTAGGAAACTGAGGCAGACAGGGTGAAATGATTTGCACAGAAACATACATCTAGTAAGAGTCTGAAGCCAGATTTGAACTAGGATCTTCCAACTCTAGACCTGCCAAGTGCTCTAGTCATTATTCCACTATTTGATTTCTTAGACTGAAAAATGGAAAATAAGGTTACATATCCCCTCCATGAATAGAAACACGAGATAGAACTGTAAATTGCCCTAGGAGAGAATTTAATTTGGGTATTAGGAAGTAACTAGACAACATCTTGTTTATTTGTTAATTTTGGAACAATCTTTTAAAGATTGTTAGACCAACTATATACCTCTTTAGCCATTAAAGTAAATAAATTGTAGTGCCACAGATGAGTGTTGCTAATTTACTTTCTGTTTTGAAAGTCTTAAAAACCTGTTAGGCATAGAGGGAACAAATAGAGAGGAATTGATTTCTGGTCTCTAGTTTTCTAGTTTAAAAAGTTAAGGGGACTTTTTTTTTTTCCTATTAAAGCCTTTTTATTTGCAAAATATACGTATAGACAATTTTTCAACATTGACCCTTGCAAAGCTTTCTGTTATAAATTTTTCCCTCCTAGTCCCTATCCCTCCCCTACATGGCAGGAAGTCTACTACATGTTAATTATGTTAAAATACTTGACAAATCGAATATGTGTATACATATTTTTACAGTTATCTTGCTGTGCAAGAAAAGTCAGATCTACAAGAAAAAAAAATTTGAGAAGGGAAACATAATGCAAGCAAACATCAATCGAGAGCATGAAAATGTTATATTGTGGTCCACATTTCACATCCCTCTGGGGATGTGAATGTATATGGCTTTCTTCAGTGAACAATTGGAAGTGGTTTGAATCCTTTCATTGTTGAAGAGAGCCATGTCCATCAGAGTTGATCATCATATAGTTTTGTTGTTGGCGTGTATAATGATCTCCTGGTTCTGCTCATTTTGCTCAGCATCAGTTCATGCAAGTCTCTCCAGGCCTCTCTGAAATCATCCTGCTGGTCATTTCTTATAGAACAAAAATATTCCATAACATTCATATACCATAATTTATTCAGCCACTCTCCAATTGATGGGCATCCATTCAGTTTCTAGTTTCTAGCCACTACAAAAAGGGCTGCCACAAACATTCTTGCACATGTGGGCCCCTTTCCTTCCTTTAAGATCTCTTTGGCATATAGGCCCAATAGAAACATTGCTGGGTCAAAGGGTATGCACAGTTTCATAACTTTTTGAGCATAGTTCCAAATTGCTCTCCAGAATGGTTGGATCCATTCACAGTTCCACCAACAATTTATCAGTGTCCCAGTTTTCCCACATCCCCTCCAACATTTGTCATTATCTTTTCCTGTCATTTTAGCCAATCTGACAGGTGTGTAGTGGTACCTCAGAGTTGTCTTAATTTGCATTTCTGTGATCAACAGTGATTTGGAGCACCTTTTCATATGACTAGAAATAGTTTTCATTATCTGAAAATTGTCTGTTCATATCTTTTGACCATTTATCGATTGGAGAATGCTTTGAATTGTTATATTTTTGAGTCAATTCTCCATATATTTTAGAAATGAGGCCTTTTTCAGAATGCTTAAATGTAAAAATGATTTCCCAATTTATTGCTTCCCTCCTAATCTTGTCTGCATTGGTGTTTGTATAAAAACTTTTTTAACTTAACATAATCAAAATTATCAATCTGGTGTTCAATTAAGAGTTCCAGTTCTTCTTTGGACACAAATTCATTCTTTCTCCACAGGTCTGAGAGGTAAACCCTCCAATGTTTCTCTAATTTGCTTATAATATCACTCTTTATATCTAAATCATGAACCCATTTAGATCTTATCTTGGTATGTTGTGTTAGGTGTGGGTCAAGCCCTAATTTCTTCCATACTAGTTTCCAATTTTCCCAGCAGTTTTTGTCGAATAGTGCAAAAGCTGGGGTCTTTGGGTTTATCAAACATTAGATTGCTATAGTTATTGCCTAGTTTGTCTTAAGGGGACTTTTTTGTTTTTTATTAATTTGTGAACTATTGAACTACCTTTGCATTATTTATGTGGTTACAATTGTATTTGGTTTTTGTGTAATTTCATTGCAGAGTCAAACCCTGACTTATGACATTTTTTAAATCTGCTTTTCCAACAGAATTCCTTATGCTCCAAATATCATTCCTTTTCATCTTTGTCAAGATTTGGATACTTCAAAATCCTGTGACTGTGGAAAATCCTGTTTAAGCTCTTTCATTCAAGCAACTGTTACTATGAATCTACACTATGTTGCCCACACTGTGGTTCTAGTAGATAACATGGGTGGCACTGAAGCACCCATTCTCTGTTACTTTTGTTCATTAACATGCTACTCTCATTTCTTGAATCGATCAACAAAAAGTAATAATAGGTAATATTCATAAAATTTCATCCAGTTAAGGATTTAGAGATTCAATCTTAATTTTATATTGTGTTGTATGAATTCCATTGTAAATTATAATATGTATTTCAAATAGATTTACTAATGTCAAACTGAAATATGTACTTTTCTAACTTTGAAGTAAATATCTAATTTGGCTTTTATAAATAAGATTAATTTTAGCCTAAAGCTTAATATCTTAACATTTTAAGTTGGTCACATCTGTTTTGTTTTTAAACCTCATGCCCCATGTATCAATCTTTACTTTCTTAAACTTTTTTTTTAAGTTATTTTCTATAACAGTTTTTGTGTCCACAGCAAAAACAGAACTACTTAAGTTCTAAATGCAGTGAAAACTCATTAATACAATGTTAAATGAAGCACACTACATAAAGGATTATAAATGTAAATAGTTGTAAATAATTTTTCAGCGATATTATTGAATGTTTGATGGCCAAGTATGAAGTAGGAAGCACTGTTATATTTTCATCCAAAACCCCTATTATGTTTTATTATATTCACTCTCAGTTTCATATTCATTTTGTCCTTATGATTCTTAGACTTTAACTGTATTTATTATAAGTAAAATGAGTTATTTTCAAACCTTTGTAATTTTTAAATAAATATCTAATTTGGTTTTATTGTTAATTTTAGCTTAGTTCCTGAATCATCTTAGGTTCACATGTGTTTAACTCTTTCCAGGATGAGGAGGAATAAAGGCTTTGTAATATGGTAGAAAAAGAACTGGTTCCATGGAAATATTCTTTACATGCCCATTCTCCTATTCTTCTGAAGTCAACATGTTGTAGAATTCTTAATTTCTACATAAATCATTAAGTTGATTTGGTGTTATTTTCCTGGTAATAAATACTTTAAGTTTTATTTTATAAGTTGGTTTGGTTTCATTTTGTGAGCATAACATTTGCTAACTTTTTTTTTCTGAAGACTGAATTTCTAAGAATAATTTTTGCCTAAATATTTTCTATTTCAATTTTACTTTGTTTTTTCCCATCACCATTTTACTCTAATGTCATTTTTCACTTGTTCTAAATTGTACAGTTATTCTGTAATCATTAATCACTATTTCAATGCTGTTAAAGTGTGAATTAAATTAATTTACTGAAAGTTTGTATATATAATAGGTCATTTTGTGTTCTCTTAATATAGTATATCAAGTTCACTGAGAATATCAAAACAATGTTTTTCTTAATTTTTATTGATACATTATTTTTATATATTATGTATATTTCTTAGTATATTACTAAGAGAGAGCTCTTCTAAAAGCCTATACCATTATCTTCCTCTCCTATGCTTCCATTTTCACATATATCCTATAAATCCCCTTTCTCTAAATAACCAGAATCCTGGTCTAGTCTCTTATCACCTCATGCCTAGAGTATTGCAAAAGTGTACTAATTGGTCTCCTGCCTTGAGTGTCTATTCTAGTCCTTCCTCTACTCTGCCTGCCAAAATGATTTTCTAAAATATTGATAAGGAAAAACAAAAAACGTTAGGCTGATCATGTTATCCCCCCCAATGCTTCCTTATTTACCTCCATGATCAAATTTTAAATCGTCTGTTTGACTTCAAAATTCTAACTTGAATCCTACACACTCCCTCATTCACTAACACTGGCTTTCTTCCTCTTCCTACTCAAAACTCCATTTCAATCAAGTATACACCATGCCAGTAATGTTCTCCCTCTTCACCTTTACCTCCCGCTTCAAGATTCAAATTCCACCCTCTGAAAGGCCTTTCCTGGTTTCCCTGCTTATATCCTTGTGTTAGCACCTTCCTTCTAGAATTGACTCTTACTCTAATATATTTTATGTGTATGTAGTTGTTTGGTTCTTTCCCCCACTAACATGTGAACTTCTGAGGGCAGTGATTCTTTTTTTGCCTTTCTTTGTAGCTACAGCATTGATTTGTCTCAGTTTCCTCCCTGTAGTATATCATCTGCCCAGTTATCAAATTGATTTAAAGCAACTGTGGTTGGGATAGCATCACCTTTCCCTCCATCCTGCTCCTAATTAACAAACTAAAATAGATCCCTATCACCTTCAAGATGAAATTTAAAAAATCTAGTGTTCCAGAAATATATCTCTGCTTAACTGTAGTCTCCTTAGGGGAGGTGAGGGGAAAGGAAAACATAAAGTAAAAAGTGCATAGCAGAGAACAAAAGAAAATAAAATGGACAGTTATGAATACATTGTTATTATTCTTGAAATGGAAATTTGTTGTTAGATATTTTTAATCCTCTCCAGTGTTCTGCTGGACACAATGATTTTTTTCTTTTTCTATTTTGTTGTTCTTACTTTGCATTTAAGTTTTAAATAAATACATTTTTAAAAAAAATCTGGTGTTCAAAGTCCTTCATAACCTCTCCTACTTTTAGACTTCAAGCATTTTATAGCTGACAGTGAAACTGACTTCCTTGTTCCTCACATGAGATAAACCATCTATATCTGCCATGCAATTTTATTGGCTGTCAACCATGTTTGGGGAACAGCCATATTCATCCTCATTCCCCTGGCTTTCAATCCCAGCTAAACTGTCTTCTATAAGAGAACTTTCCTGTTTCCTTCTTAATGTTAGTGCTTTCCCCCTTAGATCAGCTCCAGTCTGTGCAGAATTGTTTTCGGGTGTTTTTTTCCATTAGACTAAACTCTTGGAGGATGGAAATCTTTTTTCTCTTTCTTTGTATTCCTAGCACTTATAATGCAATTCCCAACATGTAGTAGGCGCTTTAAAAAATGCCTGTTGACTGATTATTCTTCTAGGCCAAGCTGGTTGGTATTTCACAACATTCAATTTTGATTATTTTGTTCTTTTTTGGGTTGTTGAAATTTTTCTAATATTTCCTGACTTTTCACTTTTCATCAGTTCATTTAGCTTTTCCCAAGCTAATGTGTATTTATCACAGTCATTGTATAGTACTGTACATTCCTGTACTACATTTTGTTTAAGTATTGCTCAATGCATCTGTAACTAATTTGTTTCTAGTTCTTTGTTAATACAAAAATTCTTGCCATAAAATATCATTTGAATGGTCTGACTCCAGATCTGCAAATTTAGCTAGTATGATTATTATATTAATGTGTCCCAACCATGAACACTGAATATTATCTATTTAAGAAGTATTATGCCATGTATATACTCTGTACAGATCTTCAGTATTGTTACACTGAATCCTACTTATGCATTTTGTAGTTATTTTGAAAGAGACTATCCAATTTATTATATTATTTTGTTATTGCTACTTAGAAATATTTATTTTGGTAGTTTCTTTTGTATCATGCTATTTTACTATGTTGTCTCAATTTTTTAAATTATTCTCTAGAATTTCCAAGTAAACTATCATGTTATATATGTGAGTGTGTATACATATGTACATTTAATTCTCATTTTTAAAGTCCATCTGCACCTATCCCTTGTTGGATTTTTCACATAAATCCTTTGTAAAGGATTTCTTCTATAGCCATGTGATATTGTCTAGATGGTTGGTTTGTATTATGATTGTTAATTATTTTTCTGATATTGAACCTGTCATCTCTCTTCATGGTCTAAATCCAGTTTGATCGTTTAATCATACCTTCATGTATTACAGTAGTCGTTTCTTACAGAACAATAATATTAGGAGCACTTTTAATAGAAGGCATTAAGAAAGGATTTTCTCAGGCAAAGTCAGGAACTATATGAACACAACTACAAAACCCTTTCCACACAAATGTCAGACCTAATCAATTAGAAAAATATCAAGTGCTCATGGGTAGGCCAAGAGAATATAGTAAAAATGACAATACTAGCTAAATTAATCTACTTGCTCAGTGCCACATCAAACTCCCAAGAAATTTTACAAATCTAGAGAAAAAAAAAAACAGTTCATCTGGAAGAACAAAAGGTCAAGAATTTCAAGGAAATTAATGAAAAAAACAACAACAACAACAACAAACGTAAATGTAGGTGGCTTAGCTGTGCCAGACCTAAAACTATGTATAAAAAAGCAGTGGTCATCAAAACCATTTGCTACTGCCTAAGAAATAGAGTAGTCAATCACTGGAATAGGTTAGGTTCACAGGATGAAACAGTCAATGACTATGGTAATGTAGTGTTTGACAAAACCAAAGACCCCAGTTTTTGGAATAACTCACTATTTGACAAAATCTGGGAAAATTGGAAATTAGTATGGCAGAAACTAGGCATTGACCCACACCTAACACCATATACCAAGACAAGGTCGAAATGGGTTCATGATTTAGACATAGTGATATTATAAACAAATTAGAACAACAAAATATAGTTTACCTCTCAGATCTGTGGAGAAACAAGGAATTTGTGGCCAAAGAACTGGAATTCATTATTGAATACAAAATAGATAATTTTGGTTATATTAAGTTGAAACATTTTTGTACAAACAAAACTAATGCAGACAAAATTAGAAGCGAAGCAATAAACTGAGCAAACATTTTTACATTCGAGGGTTCTGGTAAAGGCCTCATTTTTAAAATATATAGAGAATTGACTCAAGAATTCTAGCCATTCTCCAATTTATAAATGGTCAAAGGATATGAACAGACAATTCTCACATGAAGAAATTGAAACTATTACTAGTCATATGAAAAGGTGCTCTAAATCACTAATAATCAGAGAAATGCAAATTAAGACAACTCTGAGATACCACTACATGCCTCTCAGATTGGCTAAAATGACAGGAAAAGATAATGATGAATGTTAGATGGAATGTGGGAAAACTGGGTCACTAATACATTGTTGGTGGAGTTGTAAATCCAACCATTCTGGAGAACAATTTGGAACTATGCCCAAAGGACTATCAAAATGTACATACCCTTTGATCCAGCAGTGTTTCTATTGGGCTTATATCCCAAAGAGATCTTAAAGGAAGGAAAGGGACCCACATGTACAAAAATGTTTGTGGCAGCCTTTTTTATAGTGGCAAGAAACGAAACTGAGTGGGTGTCCATCAGTTGGAGAATGGCTGAATAAGTTACCGTATATGAATATTATTCTATAAGAAACGATCAGCAGGATGATTTTAGAGAGGCCTAGAGAGACTTATATTGATGCTAAGTGAAATAATCAGAACCAGTAGATCACTGTACCCAACAACAAGATTATGTGATGATCAATTCTGATGGACATAGCTCTTTTCAACAATGAGATGACTGAGACCAGTTCCAATGATCTTGTGATGAAGAGAGCCATCTACACCCAGAGAGAAGACTTTGGGAACTGACTATGGATCACAACATAGCGTTTTCAGTCTTTTTGTTGTTTTCTTGCATTTTATTTTCTTTCTCGTTTTTTAAATCTGATTTTTCTTGTGCAGTAAGATAACTGTATAAATATTATGTATATATTGGATTTAGCATATTTTTACCATGTTTAACATATATATATGTATATATATATATATAACATATGCTAATAATAATCTAGAGGAGGATTGGGGGAAAGTGGGGGAGGGGATTGGAACACAAGGTTTTGCAAGAGTCAATAAATTTTGTTCTTCTCCCCACCTCAATTCTCTTAGAGCTTCATTTCTTCATTTGCAGAATGGGGTTAGCAGCAGACTTGTAAGAATCAAGTCACCTATTATAACATTTCTTCTCCGAAGTAGTCATTCCACTTGCTAGAGAGGGAGGTGGAAATGGGGATGGTGTTGAGGTAAGACAGTCTTTGTCTTCTGGGAACTCACCATTATAGTCTGGGTGTAATACTATTAACATGGTATTGCATAAGTTAATGCATAATGAAATATAAAATACCACGTGATGTCACAAGATCAAAGATTTAGAAGCAACGAAGAAACAAATTTAGAAAGAGGCTTGCTCAAAGTCACAAGAATGCAATAATATTCAGCATCTACACTGTGTAAGGCAAAAATTGGAAAACGAAAAACAATCTAGGTGGAGCAGAGAGTAAAATCTCTATGGTAAGAGTTTCTTGAAGAGGTGGCATTGATTGTAACTTTTAAAACGAGAAAAGCCCAAATGCTAGATGTATTTTTATTTCATTTTTTTTATCAGTCAAAGAAAGCCGGGGACTTGGTTTTTAATCGTTCTTGTGCCCTTCTACTTTCTCATTTCTGATGTTTTCAGAGGTCCAGAAATACCACATTCCTACTACTCATACAAGTTTCCTGTTCCCCAGAAACTAGGCTTTCAAAGATGACGTGTCATTATTGCAAAAGATCAGCGACAAGGCCAAGAAGGCCCTCATCTTAAGACTCCGTCACTTCATCGTGTGGGTTTCCAGAACAGGTTTCAACCACCTGAAACAGAACGCTCCTCTCTACTCTGCCCCAATGCAAATAATTACCTGGGCACCTGCGCTCCAACTCATCACCCCGCGCCGGACGGGAAGGGGCGGGACGACTAAAACTGAATGACGGTGCCCCTGCCCAATGGGCTACAGGAGGCCGTGTTAAGACGCCTCGGGATGTGAGTGAAAGGTACCAACCAGGAAGTAGGGAGGGCGGGGCGTGGGCCGGAGGGCAGAGACATTCGCCAGCCGTGTCACAATCTACGCCGCCTAGGCTCGAACCCAGCTGCCACCTGCGTCGCTCCGCAGCCAGCAAGGAGAGGGGGCTGTGCGAGAATGAGTACGGAAGAAGCGCAGGCTGGCTTGGGCTGCCGGAGGAGAACTAGGTGAGAGTGCGGCGCGCTCCTGCCGGACCCTCTATGCTGAATGGCGAGAGCGCAGAGCACCGAGAGTCGGGTCTCTTAGCGGCCGTGTAGCTGCTGCTGCTGCTGGTGCTTCTGCTGAAGAGGAGAATGGGCCGCGCCGGGGCGGCGTGGAGCCGCTGAGGACCGCTGCGGCTCCGTTGCTTCGGGCCTCGGGACGGCCCCAGTCTCCCCATCTCCCATCGGGCCAGGGATGAGTTAGCCCGGGAGATTGAAAGGGGCTTGGCTGCTGCTAAGGGCGGGGATTACGGCGGTCCAGCGCGCCAGCCGAAGCTAAGACTCCCCGCGGCTGGACGGTACTAGCTAGCCCGCTCCCTCCTCCCCGCCGCTCGGCCCCGGGGACCATGAGGTTCCGCATCTACAAGCGGAAAGTGTTGATTCTGACGCTGGTGGTGGCCGCTTGCGGCTTCGTCTTCTGGAACAGCAACGGGCGGCAGCGGAAGAATGAGGCCTTCGCCGGCTCGGCATCTGCCCCAGCGCGGGCTGCAGGCCCAGGAGACCTCCGCAGGTTTCCCAACGGTACGGCCGCCCCGCCGCCGGAGGTGGACAACATGACGCTGGTATACCGGTCGCTAGTGTATCAGGTGAACTTTGACCAGACGCTGAGAAACGCGGCGTCTGGGGGAGCGGGAGCGGCGGGAGTTGGCGGCGAGAAGGGCGGCGGGGGCCCACCGCAGCTGGAGCCGGAGCTCGTGCTAGTGGTCCAGGTGCACAACCGGCCCGACTACCTCAAGCTGCTATTGGACTCGCTTCGCAGAGCCCAGGGTATCGGTAACTTTTTAGTCATCTTTAGCCACGATTTTTGGTCGGCCGAGATCAACCAGCTGATCGCCGGAATAGATTTCTGCCCAGTGCTGCAGGTCTTCTTCCCCTTCAGCATCCAGCTGTATCCCAACGAGTTTCCCGGCAACGACCCCAAAGATTGCCCCCGAGACCTGCAGAAGAAAGCAGCTTTGAAAATGGGCTGCATCAACGCGGAATATCCTGACTCCTTCGGCCATTACCGAGAGGCCAAGTTTTCTCAGACCAAGCACCACTGGTGGTGGAAGCTGCATTTTGTTTGGGAGAGGGTCAAGATTCTCCATAATTATGCTGGTCTTATGGTTTTTTTGGAGGAGGATCATTATCTATCCCCAGATTTTTTTCACGTGCTCAAAAAAATGTGGGAATTGAAACCGCAGGAATGCCCTGAGTGTGATGTGCTTTCCCTGGGGTCCTATTCTGTTAGTCGAAGTTTCTTTGGCAAAGCAGACAAGGTGGAAGTGAAAACTTGGAAATCTACGGAGCACAATATGGGCCTAGTGTTGACTCGAGATACCTATGAGAAATTGATTGAGTGCACAGACACTTTCTGTACTTATGACGATTATAACTGGGACTGGACTCTTCAGTATTTGACTACAACTTGTCTTAAAAATTTCTGGAAAGTCATGGTTCCTGAAGTTCCTAGGATTTATCATGCTGGAGACTGTGGTATGCACCACAAGGATCCCTGTAGACCATCCACCCAGAGTGCCCAAATTGAATTGCTCTTAAACAAAAACAAACAGTATCTGTTTCCTAAAAGTCTAAGTATCATTAAAAAGTATGCTTTGGCTCCTCTCCTCCCACATGGAAAAAATGGAGGGTGGGGAGATATTAGGGACCATGAACTCTGTAAAAGTTATAGAAGACTGCAGTGAGAATTGTAAAAATAAAAATGAGAGTTTTAAAAACTTGGATCTTATTGGTCTAAAGGACACAACTGTGTAATGATTTAGGAACTGGTTTCTGCTTTAATACAAATAAACATTCTTGTCGAAAGTGTTGAAAAAAATAGTAAATTTTTTTTAAACACATCTTTTACATTTTAAATTGGAACAGATTCTATTTTGACGGTAGTATTCCAAAGTCCAAAATTCCAACTGCTAAAAAAAAAAAAAAAAAAAAATCGAAAATTGGAAGGGCTGAGGAATAAGAGAAAACATTACTAAAATTCATCTACACATTTTTATCTGTTACTTTTCCAATTTGAAAATTTTTAAACACTGAAATTAATTTTTCTAATTATAAAAAACTTACTACTGGGCATTACTTCACTGGTTTTATAATCCAAACAAGTAGTTTTCAGAATGGCAGATAACTATGTAATGCTACATGAAGACCTGCCTGAACAGAACATTCTTTCTTTTGGAAAAATTTCTATTTGATAAAGAAAACTTAAACATTGTTTCTACTTTAACATAGAAATACCCAGGTTTTTTTTTTTTTCTTTAAGGTTGCCAAAATAAAAATCCACGTTTGCATTTAAGAATTCTTGATCATTTTTTAGGTCATTTTATAACCTCAGTGTCAAAATGTACTTGATCTTTGTATTTTAAAAATCTAGTGGTCTTTGGAAAACATGGGAATACTAGAAAGACTTGGAATCAAAGGACCTGGATGTAGAGTGGTCTTGCCTCACTGTGTAACCTCTCTGAACCTCAGTTTCTTCATCTGTAAAATAAGCAAAAGTGTATTATCTACCTCATTCGGGAGGTTATGATGATCAAGTGAGCATGTGACTTTGAATTAACTAAGTGTAATTTTTAATTTCAAATAATTTGTCTTTCCCCAAAAAGGATACCAATGAATCAGTTCTTTTTGGAAGGAAATCTTTAATTTTCAAATTAGTCAAGAAAATGATAAAAAAAACTTTAATGGAAATGAAACTTAAAAATTTGATCACAAATCCATGAGACAAAAGTAGAAATATTAAATGAAACATTTACTCTTTTTGGTTTTTTAAAAATGACAAATTACAAAGGAACAGAAGCTTACTTAAAACATTCATATATAGAGTAGTTAGTAAAAAGTTTCAATTTTATTCAATTGCAGTTGACTAAAGAAAACTAGGTTCTATACAAGATAAATGCTAGCAAATCCAACGAGAATTAATTAGTTTCATGGATTTTGTCTTGTCACATTTCATCCAGCTGAGGAGAAACTTTTTATGCATTTTGCCCATCATCCCATACCTCATCACTCCTAGTTTAGGTTTCCCAGCTTTTACAGGTTTGGCCTGGAATTCTCATTCTAAAAAGCTTTTGATATCCCAAATCAGTTTTCTGGGTTTTTCAACAACTCAATGGGTCAGTCACCATGTCCAGTTGAAAAAGTAACATTTCTGGATTCGGTATTAAATAAGTATTTTTAAACTTCTCATTTCTGCTGTTCCATTAATTTATTAAGGTAGGATCCCTTTTAACTAATGACATGGACTGTATTGCAGGTGATTGAATGTTTTTTTCTCCCATTCCAGGAGGCATAAAAAATTTTATTTTTGTTCTCTGGAATATAACAAATTCTTCAATTTTTAAAGTATTTTTCTTCAAAAAAGTTACTGTTATGTGAAATTAAGACATTTTAATACTTTAGTAATACATTCTAAGAAATACTTATGAATTCTTGAATTATTAGAAAAAGTGTCTGATATCCTATTATATATGATAAGGCAAAAGTATTTTCAGAGCTGAAGCAAAAATATTAAATACTATTTTGTTCCAGAAATATTTTATCTTGTTTAGTGATTGTCAAGGATTTTTTTTTTTTAAATCCATTCTAGAACAGAAGTTCTTTAGGATGTAATTCAAGTCTAGAATAATTAGAAAAAACCTGGTTTAAGATACAACAGTTTCAAAATTCTGCCCAATTTTGGGAATATTTCAAGACAAATTATCAACAAAAAGGGAACAAAATATACAGTGTTAAACTTACATTCATAATAATAATCAAAAAACTAAAAGGATCTAATGTAGCTAATGGTTGAAACTGGTCAGTTATATAGTTAAGTTTTAAAAATCATTTCTAAAAGTAAACAAGTAAATATGATTTACCATTTACTGGTACCTGCCAAATTCTGAATTTGATATGTGCTAAATGTTAGATATCATCTTTATTTTAAATCTAATGACTTTATAGTACACCTTTAATGTGATAAATTAAAATTTCCAAATTAGTCCAAATCATACAACAAAGAATTTTGAAAAGTGAATGCACAATTAGTCACGTGTTCTTTAATAATCTGTACACTTCCATCCTTCATATTGGTTTCTTTTATATTTTGAAGTATGTGATCTTTATCTGTTTTTTTCTCTTCCACCAGTGTTGGCTGTTTTAAGTTTTGTTTTTCATTATTTGAATAAATAGCAATTTTTTCTTTTGTGAAAACAGGTTTGGATACTGAGTCAGATTGTTGAGGTATTCCGATAACTTCTATACAAGCATGAGCAGGGTCATGTTGCAGGCAGGGGGCTGACCCACAGCTTCTCTTTTCTAGTGCTTTATCTGCTGTATAAGAATCAGAAGGTTTGATGTTTCCTTTTGTATGTTCTTTTTTGACATTAGTTTTACTGTTATTGTTTTTTGTATTTATCTGAAGCTTATTTTCTTTTTCAGACAGATGGCTTCTTATGTTAATTCTTTGTTCTTTTTCATTATGCTGATTTTGGCCATTTACTTTTTGTGACTGTCAAAAGAAATAAATGAATTGCTTTTTGAAACAAAAACAATTAAATGGTAGGGCTTTGTTAAAATGACTAAATATTAGAACATATAAGTCACCTCTAAAAATACATCACTATAAATTCTTTGTGTCAAAATTTGAAGATTTAGAACTGAATTGGTTAATCTAAGTTAATTCTCTAATAGCCTATTAGATGTGTAATTTTAAGATACAGTAATAATCTATTAATAAATTAATAAAGCTAAATTGTTCATTTAGTTTCTACTGAGACATAATCCATCTCATTAATAAAAGAGCAGCATCTCACTTCAAATACTAGGATATACAAGGTACAGCATTAATTCTACCCACTTTCACATAAAATTAAATGTGTATTATCATTGCCCCCAAATATGCAGATGCCAATCTATCCGTGTCTGCAGCAAGCTATGAGGACTAGTCCAAGCAACTAGAAGGCTTCATTCAGCTTCATCAGCTGGCCTTGGCTTTTATCTCTCCTAGGTTCTCAGTCACTACCTCTTCTAAATCTCTTCTAGGATCCTGAGTTGGTTTAAATTTTATTGCTGCCTTAAGTACACTGTTCCTCAATCTTTATTCAAGGTTATTTTCTTATTTCTTCCCTTGTCTTTTTAAAATTAAAATAATCTTTTACTTTTTTTTTTTTTTTTTTTTTTTTGCTTTTTGCTGAGGCAATTGGGGTTAAGTGACTTGCCTAGGGTCACACAGCTAGGGAATGTTAAGTGTCTGAGACCAGATTTGAACTCAGGTCCTCCTGACTTCAGGGGTGGTGCTCTATCCACTGCGCCACCTAGCTGCCCCTTTTACTTAAATATATAAACAGAGAAATAAGACTACTTAGTAAAAAACCAAAAACCCTCACAAATAAGATCTAGTCATGATGAAAAATATAGATACACCAAGCACTTCAGTTGGGGAATGGTTTAGTTACATGTATAAACATTAAACGTTAACACTTATTTTGCTTAAACATTTAAAGAGGAAATTACTTAATAAATTAAAGAAATATAAAAGGCTTACAATGTGAGATAAATTAAGTTACAAGGAAGACAAGCTTTAATAACTGTAAGTTTCAAAGTTGGTTTGAATCATAAACAAAAATACACAATTCTACCATGAGGTATATTTTTATTGTACCACTTAAGACTCTCAGAATCCATCTAAGCTGCTCTTTAAGCTTTAGTTATGATGCACTTATGTTCTTTGAATACCCTTGGCTTTTATAAGTTATTTTTCTTCTCAGAAACCTGAATAAAACAATTTTTGAGGCATTTTCCTATCTGGCTTCTAAAAGTATTTTTGTCTAGGAATAGATAAAATTCCATCATTCTTATAAAAGCTTATGGACTCTGGCCCTCAGGATTCTTATCTTTATTCATTTTCTTTTGGATATGTTTATTTTCTCTGGTGGTTGTATGGCTTAGATGAGCAAATCTTTCTCTGAAGACTATCTATCACAATAAAAAGAAACCAACAATCCAAGTTACCTTTTGTGCTGCCCACTATTTGCTGTCTTCTAGCTCTCAGCTAATTTGTAGAAATGTCAGACATGTCCTGAGCTCTCAAAATACCCTGACCCAACGAAGGAATAATAAAAGCTAGCTCAGAATACTAGCCTCATCCACTTCAACCAGTTCTCTTTAATAACATTATTTTTCTGGAACCTTTATTATCTTATCCATAATTTTGCAATATCAAAAATGCTTTTGGCAACATAGAAAGTGACAAATATAATTCATGAATGAAAGAATAGAGTTTTGTAGTACTGCAATTAAAATATTATACTTTTGTGTGTGTGTGATTAATCAAGAGACCAAATCAACAAAACACAAAGTTTCATTCAGAATTCTTGAAATAGGTGCTAGATGATTACTAAATGGCTTGACTTAAGTGAATATTTAAAAGTGAAAAATAAATGGTAAAATAGAAAAATTGTCTAAATGATTACTTTCATTTCACAATGTCCAGCCGACTTATTGAAGACCTATGTGGTACTGGCACCCTTATTGGGAAAGAGTGGTCTGTTGTTTATTTTATATTTTATTGTTGTGAACCTGTATTTGAGGATTTTAATAAATAATTATCCTAGAGGGAGGTGGTGAACCAAAATTCATCAACCTATTATAAGAAAGTGTGTTGGAAAGGAGAAAGATGTCAGTTTTCTACTGACCCCGGAACTATCTGTCATCTCAGGCCTGCTGACAAGTTAGGAATAGGAATTAGATTTACGACCAAGCTGGGGAAGAGGAGTTAGGAAAGTTTAGGCTAGGATGAGGAAAGTCCACTTTAGGAAAAGTATGGGGGCTTGAAACTCAGGGAAGCTATAATCCTAAAGGCAACATTTCTTATTCCTAGATCCCAAGTTTTTTAGAGAAGAGAAAGATCATTTAATCAGTTCAGAGAAACAGTTCAAGAAGCCAACACTTTGCTTTTAGGATGGACATAATCTTTATGTCAGAACTAATGCATTTATTTCAGGCAAACAATTAATGAGAGATATCCCACGCCAATGTAAGTAAAGATTCCATAATTTGGAGGCATTGAGATCTCTAGTACAAGAAAGACTAAAGCTCAGAGGAATAATTTTTGGAGGACAAATAGGGAAGGCTCTTTGCCATTCAGACAGCAAGGGAAAAAAACTTCCATGGCTCATATATGGTTAATAAAGTGAAAAATCTTTATAGGTTGGGGAAGCAGAAGACTAAGAAAACAAGTACCTCATAAACCTTAGGCAGGCACATAAATTCTAGAAGGGCCAATACTAGAATATTAAAAAAAAAAAAAAAAACTCATCTAAACTTTGTTTTTCTTCCAGGGCCTACACATAGCAGGCAAGTTTATTGTATTTTATTACAATATATGCCTAAAATGAAAGCTATCCTGGCCAAAAACCTAAAGTTTGATAAAATAAAAAGTGCAGATAAGTATAAATTCTAATAACAAAATGTAGAAAAGGTTTCAATTAGGTAAGATAAAGGAAGAAAAAGTAAGTCTTGCTTCAATTAAACACATCACTTTCTACCCTGGATTCTGTGGCATGAATGGGTACACATGGCATGTGAATAAAATACTTGACTTGGAATCAAATAACTCTGCTTTTAAGTCCTATCTCTCACACTGATTGGGAAGGAAACCCTTTCACCTCTCTCAGCTTCAGTTTTCTTTTGTAAATTGGAGGTAACTATAGTTTCACAATGAGTGTTCAGAATATATATCACAATGTATATCTGTTTATACAATGAGTGTTCTGAAGTTCAAATGAGATAAACAAATATAGAGTTCTTTGCAAACTAACATACATGCAAATTACAATATAATTTGTGCATGATTATAAGAAACATTTATCACCTGTCATGATCAAGTATTTTCTCTGGAGGAAATTACATTTATCACCTGTCATGATCAAGTATTTTCTCTGGAGGAAATTAAAACTAAGTTATTCTATTTAATTGATTCTCAACATTGGGAGTCTATACGGTAGACTGTAGTGGAATGAGAAAATGAACTGAAAGTTAAGAGCACTGTTTGGGGCTCAACACTAGCTTGCTCTATATAACACTTTATGCTCCTTAGGCCTCCATTTCTTACTCTGCAAAATGAGGGAATTATAATAGATGATCTAAGATCCCTTTCAAGTTCCCAAACTCTATGATCCAGGAACCTAAAAATTCCAGGTCAATTTCTAGCTTCTATTATACACCAAGAGCCAAATTCTACAGAAAGGCTTAAGCTATGTGAAACTCATGAATATTTTCTACTTCAAGATCAGCAATCAACAAAGTATTTATTAAGTATCTATTGTGTATTACTGGTACTAAGCAAGTTCTTTGTAAAATAAACATTAATAATTATTAAAATAACTAAAGAATTGTAGGACTGAGTAATATATCACTGAAATGAATTTGGTTCTAGGATTAGAAAATATAGTCTAGATTGCATTATGTTATAATTATAGCATCAAGGACTATGCATCTTTCTTCTTTTTTTTTTTTTTTTATTAAAGCTGTTTATCTGCATAACATATGTATGGGTAGTTCTTCAACATTGACCCTTGCAAAGCTTTCCAAATTTTACAAATTTCCCACCCTAGTCCTCTCCCCTCCCCTAGATGGCAAGAAGTCCACTACATATTAATTATATTAAAATACTTGACAAGTCAAATATATGTATACCTATTTCCATACTTATCTTCCTGTGCAAGAACAATCATATCTACATGAACAAAAAATATCTGAAAAACGAAACCCAATTATGCATCTTTCTTGTAAGTGAAATTTAAGTGTAATTATTGTTTAATACATTAAAAGGGAAAGAATGGAATTATTAGACTTTTAATTTCATAAATCTCTCCTCTAGAGAGTTCACCAAAATATTACCTTTAACTGAATTTCAGTCTTCTTATCATTAACTTCAAGTACTTCAATTAATGGCTGGGTTTTGGGGGCTGGCTTTTCAAAATTTAAAACACCTTCAAGAAATTCATCAACATTTTCTTCAATGACAAAAAATCTTTCCTTAAAAAAAAAAAAGAGAGAAAAGCATTGTGTATTTTAAATGTCCCTTTAGTATACTGTATATGAACCATTATTTAATTCATCTATACAGTGAGGATCATAAAAGTAGCTGTGAGAATAAAATAATACTCATAAAATACTTTGTAAACCTTACCTAAAATATTAGCGATTATTGTCCTTGTTATATTTGAAACACCTGCTTATAATATAAAGAGGCAAATTTGACATTCAGAGTTGAGTGCAATTATTATTTTTTTAAATAATAGCTTTCTATTTTTCAAAATACATGCAAAGGTAATTTTTAACATTCACCCTTGCAAAATCTTATGTTCCAGATTTTTCTCCCTCCTTCCCTCTCTTCCACCTCTCCTAGACAGTAAGTAATCCAATATAGATTAAACATGTGCAATTCTTCTAAACATATTTCCATATTTATCATGCTGCACGAGAAAAATCAGATCAAAAGGGAGAAAATGAAAAAGAAAAAAAGCAAGCAAACAACAAAAAAGGTGAAAATACTATGTTATGATCCACAGTAAGTCTCCATTGCTGATGCAGAGAGAGGCAACTGGTTCCACAGTTCTAGTTCTGGAATTAGGAAGAGTTGAATTCAAATCAAGCCTCAGACACTTAGCTGTATAACGTTGGGGAAATCATTTAATCTTGATCTGACTCAATTTCCTCATCTGTAAAATGGGGATAACTATCTACTTCAAAGAATTGTTGTAAGGTTCAAATAAGCTAATAATTTAAAAATAGTTTTTACACATAATTGTGTGGAGGAACAAAAGGAGGGTCATGAAATGTCGAAATGTCCCAAAAGAATTTGCAGGTTTGAATCCATCTCCAAATCAAGGGGCAAAGTTTATTGTAATTGAAGAGGGCTAAATTATAAAAGGATTTAGCTCCTAGTTCTTTATCCAGTTCTTCATGTCATTGGTATGCTAATCTTATGACTCAGAGGTAGAACTGAGGAGTGGTCTCAAGAATTTGCTTATCAAAGACCAGCAGTCTATGAGACTTTAGAATCATGGACAGACCTATAGTTAGAATAATAACACTCTAAGGTCAAGGGAACCTTAGGACTATTGCTATATTTCCCCTAGAAGCTGCACTTTATCATTTGGGTAAAAGTAAAATACTTAAAAAAAAAAAAGAGCTAATAATTGTGAAGTGCTTAGCATAGTACTTGGTACATAGTAAGGGCTAAAAATATTATTATTATTACTAACTTAGGGTGTTGAGTATCAAAGTTTAATCTATCTTCAAGATGACGGGATTTCAGGTGAAGTTTGTTGTTTGCCCTTTATTCTATATATCAGAGAGGTGATGCTATGACAGGCAAGTAAATTGGATTTAAGTGAAGGAGGGCTGTGCAAGGTCACCTGTCTCACTTTCCCTTCCAGAGCTGAAGTATATAGCTTCTAGAGCAATAATTTTAGTCTTCTGGCTTTAGAATCAGTGATCCTAAAGTCCTGTCCAGTCCTCTTTACCCCTCTCCCCCCCTTAGAATGCTATTGTTCTAGCAATCTGTCTTGCCTGTCAATGATTGTAAAAGTCTTCTGGCCTAGGAATATAACATTTCTTCCCTTAGACTTTTGGACGAATGGGGCTTGGCCTAGGACCCATTGGTAGCCAATTAGAGTCAGATTGCTTTTGGTTTAAGACCTGGTCGGTAAGAAAGAAATCTATACAGTAAAACCCAAGATATCTTGGGAAGATTCAGAGGTACAAAAGGAAAAAAAAAATGCTTTTAAGAACATCTATAGTGATGTAAACTGTGTCCTTGATTTTGTGTGGGGAGGGCTGGAAAAACCCCAAACCTCAAAAACCCTCCGGTTGAGATAGAAGGGGCCCCAACCCATCTATTCATAGGCAAACTTGCAATTCAATCAGAAATCTTGGCCTAGGGAGTAATCACTGCCCTTTACAGAAACTATCCCTTAATCTCCCAGCCTGAAGCCTTAGAAGGCAAAATAAAAAGATGACTCAGAATCCTAAATCTTCACTATTTCCTACACAAAGAAAAAGCCCACTGAACTGCTGCTCAGTGTCAATCCATCTTGCTAATAACTCCACCTTTACTTCTCCATCTCCCCCCCCCCTCCGCCTCCCTAAGCTGCTTCTCTGAGGCTATAATAAACCAAATTTTCCATAAACCCTTCACTTCATTTTTGGGGGTTTGTGGACAAAGCCTGTGAATGACTAAAAGAGGGTTCCTTCTCCCCTCATCAGTAGGTCAGAGTATGAGTTTATACTAGGAAAGGACCATTCTGCTTTCTTAGCTTTTTTACTTCCCTCCACAAACTCTAATTCTGTAATTGAATCCTAAACATCACAACTCTCCAAGGCAAGTCACTCAACAACAAAGTTCTGAATTAACCCAATGTTCTGAATTTTACCTAATCATATTTTCTATTTTTCTCCATAGGAACAGTATTAGATGCCTTATCAAAAGCTTTGTCAAATTCTAAGTAAACTTTACTTCAACTAGTTCAGAAATCCTGTCAGGATGTTGAGGTGTGAGAAATGAGGGTGAGATCCTCAGGCCTCGGTGTTGCAGAATTTTTGTGAAAGAATTCGAAGTCCTGAACTGCAGGAGAGGGTTTTTTTTTTTTGGGGGGGGGGAAAAATGGGTTTTATTACACGAAAAAACTCCCAGGCAGGCTCTTCAAAAAGGAATTTAACAAAGGTAGGTTGGCGCAAAGATGGGTTTACACTGAGAAACAAATTTCCAGTGGCCCAAATCCAGAAAAGAATTTTTGCAAAGGTTTGGGGTTTAGTTTTTTTTTTTTTTTTTTTTTTTTTTTAGTCTTCAGTAGTTTGAGATTAGGGAGATTAAGGGCTAATTTTTTTTTTTAAATTAAAGCTTTTTATTTGCAAAACATATGTATGGGTAATTTTTCAACATTGACCCTTAAAAATCTTTCCTTTACAAATCCCCTCCCCCCCCAGTTCCCACCCCTCCTGTAGATGGCAGGAAATCCACTACATGCTAATTAAGTTAAAATACTTGACGAATCGAATATATGTATACATATTTCCACTTATCTTGTTGTGCAAGAAAAATGATATCTACAAGAAAAAAAATCTGAGAAGGCAAACAATGCAACAGAGAACATGAAAATGTTATGTTGTGGTCCACATTTCATATCCCTCTCTCTGGGTGTATATGGCTTTCTTTACTGAACAATTGGAACTGTTTGAAATATTTCATTGTTGAAGAGAGCCATGTCATCAGAATTGATCATCATATAGTCTTGTTGTTGAAAGGATAATTTTTAATTCAATAAAGGGTAGTGGTTGTTTCCCAGACCAAGGTGATTATCAGATCAATTGGGAATTCCAGTGGGAGTCAGATAAGATTTCCCAGGGGAGATTAAGGTGGGTGGGGATCATTTTTAGGAATTTCCCCAGGCCAAGTGGCCCAACCCTCACAAAGATTAGGGGGACACAGAGTCCTTATTACATCAGAGAGAGAATGAATTTAGTCTGTGGAGGCCTGTCCTTGATGCTGATTCTTTATAATCATCACTTGTCTTCTATATATTCTTTCTTCAACCATTTGCCTAATAATGATATAATATGATTTTGTGATCCCTTGATTTTTTTTTTTTGGGGGGGGGGAGTGAGCCTTCTCTTCTGGCAATAAGTCAGTGATTCTAGATTTTCTGGCTTTGGAGTCTGCCTCAAGAAACTCCCAACCCAATCAGTCAAATAGCTTCTGACCTCAGGATGGTCCCAAATTCCTGAGATAATAGTGATAATCTGTTGGTCAATTGATAACAATAGTATCTAAAATTCAAAAAGGTTATGAACACTTAGTAACTATATCCAGATCTGAACTAGAGATTGTGAATATCAGGGTCAAAAAAAAAAAGTAATGAAAACTTGAGTCATATCTTACAGGAATAAGAGATGATAATCCCTTAACAAAACTCATCTTAAGTATTGTTTTCAGTTCTAGGTATCAATTTTAAAAGGTCATTGATAAACTGGTGCGCATTCAGAGCAATTAGGATGGTGAACAGTTCTGCAATTGTCATATAAGAATTGTAGAAAAAATGGGAATGTTTAACTTGGAGAAGACTGAAGGACATAACAGCTGTATTCAAGTGTTTGAAAGATTTGTGATAGAGAACAAACAACAGAGTTGCCAAAGAAGGAAAAAAAAATTTTTTTTTAAAAAGATGCACAGAAGAGAAGGAAACAGAAAAGTATCCTGAAATAAAATGTCCAGCTTTAAATCTTAGATTTTGTACTTATTGATGACAATACTACCTAAACTAATCTATTTATTTAGTGCTATACCAATCAAACTCCCAAGAAATTATTTTACTGACCTAGAAAAAATAACAACAAAATTCAAGGGAATTAATTGGAAAAAAAAAAAAAGCAAATGAGGGTGGCCTAGCTGTACCAGATCTAAAACTATATTATAAAGCAGTGGCCATCAAAACCATTTGGTACTGGCTAAGAAACAGAGTAGTGGATCAGTGGAATACGTTACGCTCACAGGACAAAATAGTAAAATAGTCAATGACAACAGTAATCTAGTGTTTGATAAACCCAAAGACCCCAGCTTTTGGGATAAAAAAATCACTATTTGACAAAAACTGCTGGGAAAATTGGAAACTAGTATGGAAGAAACTAGGCATTGACCCACACTTAACACCGTATACTAAGATAAGGTTGAAACGGATTCATGATTTAGACATAAAGAATGATAGATATTATAAACAAATTAGAAGAACGTAGGATGATTTACCTCTCAGATCTGTGGAGGAGGAAGGAATTTGTGATCAAAGAAGAACTAGAGATCATCATTAATCACAAAACAGATAATTTTGACTATATCAACTTAAAAAGTTTTTGTACAAACAAAACAAATGCAGACAAGATTAGAAAGGAAGCAATAAACTGGGAAAACATTTTTACATTCAAGGATTCTGATAAAGGCCTCATTTCTAAAATATATAGAGAATTGTCTCATATTTATAAGAATTCAAACCATTCTCCAATTGATAAATGGTCAAAAGATATGAACTGACAATTTTGAGATGAAGAAATTGAAATTATTTCTAGTCATATGAAAAGGTGTTCCAAATCACTATTGATCAAAGAAATACAAATTAAGACAACTCTGAGATAACACTATACACCTTTCAGATTGGCTAAGATGACAGGAAAAGATAATGACAAATGTTGGAGGGGATGTGGGAAAGCTGGGACACTGATACATTGTTGGTGGAACTGTGAACAGATCCAACCATTCTGGAGAGCAATCTGGAACTAGGCTCAAAAAGTTATCAAACTATGCACATAGCCTTTGACCCAGCAGTGTTTCTACTGGGCCTATATCCCAAAGAGATCTTAGAGGAGGGAAAGGGACCCACATGTGCAAGAATGTTTGTGGCAGCCCTTTTTGTAGTGGCTAGAAACTGGAAATTGAATGGATGCCTATCAATTGGAGAATGGCTGAATAAATTATGGCATGTTAATGTTATGGAATATTATTGTTCTGTAAGAAACGACCAGCAGGATGATTTCAGAGAGGCCTAGAGAGACTTGCATGAACTGATGCTGAATGAAATGAGCAGAACCAGGAGATCATTATACACAGCAACAAGACTGTATGATCAATTCTGATGGACACGATTCTCTTCAACAATGAGGCAATTCAAACCAGTTCTTATTGTTCATCCATAAAGAAAGCTATATACATCCAGAGAGAGGTCTATGGGAACTGAGTGTGGACCACAACACAGCATTTTAATGCTTTCTGTGAATATTTGCTTGCATTTTGTTTTCCTTCTTAGTTTGTTTTTTTTTTTCCTCTTTCTAGATCTGATTTTTCTTGTTCAGTAAGATAACTGTATACCTATGTATACATATATTGGGTTTGTCATATAATTTAACATATTTAACATGTATTAGACTACCTGACATCTAGGGGTGGGGGTAGGGAGAAGGAAGGGAAAGATTTGGAACAAAAGAAAAAATTTGCAAAGGTCAATGTAGAAAAATCACTCATATGTCCTGTAAATAAAAAGCTTTAATAAAAAAAATTGTATTTATAAAAATTTTCAATAATTCCAACTTGCAGTTTCATGAAAAACTTTTATTCTACTTTATATACATAGGTGCTCTGTATTTGATTTGTTACATTCAGAGTAATTTAAAAAAAATTCTCATCATTGGGAAATATCACCTTCCTGCTATCTCTTAAGGGTTTCCATATTAAGTTGTACTCTATTTTCTAGTCTTTCCTGTATTATCCCCAACATGATAAAGTTAGACTAGACTACTATTCTCTGGGCCATTCAAGTATTTCCAAGCCTTGTTCCTTTCTGACCTTCTTTTCCTTTTCTGAATCCCTATTCATACTTGAAAACCCAGTTCAATGCCATCTCCTCCACAAAGATTAGATCTCCACCTCAGCAATAATTGTAAACTTTAAATGTAGGCCAGGTGTTTTACATATATTATCTTGGTTGATGCCCACAGTAATTCTATGGGGTAGACATTTCTTTGATACTTTGATGGATTTCTGATCCCAGGTAGGGTACATACAACTTCCTGTACACTTCTTGTTCTTCTGAAAACCCTTCCCAGGAGGTCCACTTGACATGCTGAGGGCTTTCTTTAGAGCCTTTATAATGAATTGAAATCAATGGGATCTTGTTTCAAAATTAGCCAATATCCTTTCCAGTCATAACTCTCCAATGTTCCCATTACCACCTTTCTTTGGCACAATTCTTCACCTAGGGCCCCAGCCAGTGTCACTCAGGCTTTCAGTCTAGACTCCTCTTGCTCATTCACCTAGCATATTCAAATCTGTTTTCTACCTTCAAATCTTTCAGAGAAATACCTTTCTCTCCATGAAGCTAATTCAATCAGTTGCTCATCATTTCTGGCTTGGAGTATTCTTATAAAAGCTTTCAGATAGGCCCTCCAGATTCGTCTCTCTTCAATTTAATCCAACCCCACAGCTGGCCAAAAGGATTTTTCTAAAGTTTGAATCTGATGATGTCATCTTCCTAATTCAATAAATTCCAGTGGCTCCCTATTATCTCTAGATCCAAATATAAAGACCTCTCGTTGGTACTTAAGGCTCTTCAAAATCTGGCTCCTTCATACCTTCCCAGTATATTTTCATGCACTCTGTGGTTAAACTTCACTTGCCTAAATGTAGGTGCAGCTAAGTGGCATAGTAGATAAAAGGCCTAGAATACAGAAGCTTCCACTTTCATCAGAACTCAAACACTAACTGGGTGATCTTTGAGAGGGGGTTATTATTGTTATTATTATTATTTTTAGCTTTTCTATGTATCCCCCATATTTAAGAGTTCCTGGAAATGATTTACATGGAAATTAGGGATAATCTCAGAGGCAAAGGCATTTAGCAGCTGGAAGGGCCAGGAAAAGTCTCCTGCCGAAGTTGGGATTTGAGATAAGCCTCTAGAGAAGCCATGGAAGCTAAAGGAAGAAGGGGGTGGGAGAGCCTTCCAGGAATGGTTGACTGCCAGTGGAAAAATGTAGCCTTGATGAGGTCAGAGTAGCAATTCCTAGTTTGAAATATCTACTCAGGCATGGATACTTTAGAATTTAGAATTAGGTTTACTTACTATTTGCATTAATTGTGAAAACAGATGAGTGTGATGTTTCTTCATTCTAAAATTATTTAAGTTGATTTCTACTTACTTTAATGGAAAAAGCTCTAGATTTGGAGTCAGAGACCCTGGCTTTGAATCCAAGTGATAAGTGATTAATCTATATTTCCTTGGACAAAGGCAAATCACAACTTCCCTGGACCTCTATTTCTTTATTTGTAAATTGTAGGCCTAGAACTAGATTTTTTAAAATCCATGACTCAGGATAAGAATGAGGCTGATGACTTTTCAAAAAATTGTTTCCCTTAAATCCAGTTTATATGCAAGTCAAGTATCATCATTACATGCATCACCTGTGCTGTCACAAATTATTTTGGAAAAGATAGGTGGAAGACCAACAAAGGATAGTTAACTTATCTCCAGAAAAAAGGTCATTTATGTACTTAACATAAGATACAGAGATTCCAAACCAGAAGGTTTATGTTTAAAAGACCAGAAGCCTTTCCCCTCTAACCCTAAAGATGAGATTTTCAAAAAATAGGTACATTTAAACAAAATAATTCAATTTATCCCCTCCTGCTTTAGGGGACATATATATATATATTCTTTATATTTCAACAAGCAAATTTTGTTCATGCTGGACAATTAACTAAACTATATAAACCACACATTTTAAAAAAAAGCAAATACATTGGCATTCCCCATAATTTATATTGTATAAATTTTATTCTACATCATTAAAAATATTTCAGAATGAGAAGATGTATTTATGGTGTAATGGGAATGCATGCTAATTTTGAAAAATGGGATTATAAAAGAAATAAAATAGAAAAGAGTACTGTTACCTGCAAACAGTTGTTGCTCAAACCAAAATACCACTTTCTCCAGTGCCCATAACTCTCTGGAGATTTGGCCAATTCTATCACTGTATTGAATGATGAAATATTAATTTTCGGTTCTTTGGTGCTCAACTTATTTTCAGGAGCAAACTGCAAAATGAATGAATAAGAAACAACATCTTTCGTGGAGAAGCAAAGTTTGTATTCATGGGGGCTCAAATCACTCTGAAGGCTTTGTGGTTGGATCTGTGGCACTTGGATCAACAAAATTAGAGATTGTTCATCTTGATTACACTGCAAAGGAGGGCACAAGATATTGTCTCTTTTAGTTTCTGAAATAACTGTTTCTCTAGGTTGAATTTTATTCGTATTCTCTGGAAAACTTTCCTTTCTACTAATTGTTTTCTTTTTGGATTCTTTTGTCGAATCTGTATTACCCGGAAAGCTCAGAGTCCCAGAGGATGGTACCTCATTACAACCCCCAAGTAAGGCAGGCTCCTCTCTGCTAGTGCCATTTGATAGATTTGCTTTACTAATAAGTGGCTGTCTAGAAGTAGCAGATGGACCTGCATTCTTTGGTACGTTCAGTACCCCAGAGGTTGGCATTTCATTACTTCCCTCAGGTAAAGTCATAGTCCCTGAAGGAAGATCCTCCTCTCCAGCTTTAATAACTGAGAGCTCCGAAGCATCTGGTGAAATGGCCACCATCCCAACGGCTGGGTCCTCCGTAGTACCCTCCTGAGAGTTTATCATTTCTTTACCAGATAAAGCCCAGGAATTCTTAGGACAAGACTGGAAAGGAATGAGTGCATCTGAAGAAATTTTTTGGCTCCAATTCTTAAACATTCCAGTATCCTTTAATAGTTTATCGAACTGGCTTCCTATTTCCTCAGAAGTGTAAACAAGAGATTGAGAGCCATCCGTTTCCGCCTTGCCTTTATATGCCAAAGACTCCACTAAATCCTCCGCCCCTCCTTGCTTCTGTAATCCTTTTTCCCAGTCAGCTCCCTCCTCCTTCTTTTCCCCCTTCTCTTTCTCCTTTTTCTCCTCGTCCTTCAACTTCTTTTTCTCTTCTTCCTCTGTCTTGTTCTCTTCTTCCGCCTTTTTCTTCTCTTCCACGTCTTCTTTCTCCTCCTGCGGGTCCAGGTGCTCTATGCTATGCTTTGGGGGCACCACAGGCAAAGTAACGATCAGCTGCCGCTTGGCCTTGTTGAACTGAGCACTACCTCGGCTCTCGTCTACGGGATAAGGAAGCGGGAGATGGAGACTGTAGTCGGGCTTGCGAGAATCGAGCAACAGCTGCTTCTCGGAAACCTCTAAGACAGCTTGTCCGGCGGAGCGCAAGAGGGGAAGCTCGATGGTAACTACCAGTTCTCGGGGTATAGTACTGGGGCAAGAGTCCCGGGAGCACCGGTAGTCCTGCAGGTCCACGAGGTGTCGTTGCACTATGCAGTGACGCGGCACGGTGGGGGCCGGGTCTGGAGGCTCCTCCCGGGGAGGCGTGGAGCTGAGGAGCTGTGTTGCGCTAGCCTTGGAGGCTTCGGGATAGGGGTAGGGATAGGGGAAGGCGGGCAGAGGGCTATCATCTGACTCCTCCCCCTCGGGCGCGGGCGGGGGACCTCCAGGAAGAGGCGTCCGTAGCACTGCTGCCTCCGGCGTGCCTTTGTACTTGATTTTCATAGTCTTGGCATTGCGTCTGTCCAGCTTTATGCCGAACTGCTTCTCCACTGCCTCTAGGGCAGTGGAGTTAATCATGCTCCGGAAGCGCTCCTGGCGCTTGCCCAGAGAAAGCGTGTCCGGATGGAAGATGACGTCGTAAACCTTGTAGCGGGACCCCTGGCTGCCCAGGTACTCGCGGCCCGGAGCCAGGCTGTAAGGCAGGGACCAGAGATGTCCCCGCGAGGAGCCCTGTGGGCCGCCGATGCCAGGTTGGCTGCTGGGCTGGCCCAGTAGCGGGTTGCTGCAGATGTTCACGAAGCATCGCTGAGCCCCGTTAAGGCTGGTGCGCAGCACATGGCCTGGTTCCGGGTGCACGAATTGTACCTTCACTCCGCGTTCCCGCTCCAGCGCCGTAATCTCTTCTTCGTAGCGCCTTCGGTTCTCTGGATCAGACAACTCCGCGGCATATTCGCCAAAAAGCCGCCGGAACTCCGGGTCCTCGAAGGCGTTGGTTAGTTTTTTCACCTCCTCGGCGCTCAGGTCCAAGTCCTGAAGCAGCGAATCGGGTTTCTCCGAGGTCATGTTCTTTATTAGTAGAGGAGGGAGGAATTCTCCCTTCGCCTGTGGGCCCAGCGAGGCCCGCGTCAGGCCCCTAGCCAGACTGGCGGAGAGGACTGATTGAGAGAGTTGCTGGAGAGACTGCCAGTTGGTAACCAGGAAAGGGAGGGGGAAGTGGCCGCGTGCCTGTTGTCATGGGGATGACTGACACCCGTGCCCAACTCTTTGCGGATGAGGAGAGCTGGACGGAACCTGAGCTTGAATCGCTTTCTGCTGGTGAGAATTAAAATAAAAATGAAGAGACTTGTTTAAGAAGGAAAGCTGTAAAGAGAAATCTTCACCTCCCAACTCTTACCGGTATCCCTGCTCAGCAACTTTATTATTTTTAATTCTAGAAACTGTCACCTTCCTGTTCTACCAGAGTCTTCAACAAATCACCTCTTTTTTTTTTAATTATTTGTGCAAAAAAAAAATAGTGTTTTCTTTTTCATTTTACGGACTATGGTACATTTGCCTCCATACATTTGCATTACCAGTCTGTCTGTTACTAAACATTAAGCGCCTACTAAACTGGGCACTGTGTTAAGCGCCGTGGGGGGGGGTAGAGGGTACCAAGAAAGTCGAAAAATAGTACCTTCCCAAACAAAAGAAGACTTATTAAAAGAAACAAAAGAGGGAGGAGGAATGAAAGGATGCTCAACCCAGAGGCATAAGGAAGCCTAGGAGGCTTGTGGGCAGTGAAGAGATCACCTTGGGTCTCCTTTAATGGAGTACCTGGGAGGAACTTTTTGAACCTGCAGGTGGGGTTTGCTAGGGATATTGAGGAAGTGTGAATTTCAGTTAATTTTTTTTTCGGGAAGACCAAATCTCAGACAGTAATGAAATCCAAGAGAGCAGTGAAATGGGAATCCCAAACATTAATTTGTTTTTCACAAAATATATGATGTAATCAGATTTCATCTGAGTTCTGGTAGAGATGTTGTCACTGTGGTTTTAGGAAGGCAAAATTTCTCAGCAGAAAGATTTTAAAATCTAATTCATTAATTTTTTTCTCTTAAAAAATTAATTTTCAAACCTATTTCCCCACCTCTGAATTGGTCCCATCAATAAAATAAAATTAAATCTTCAGTGTCCGCAATATATATCTGTACCAAAACAAATTTCCTGAGTCTTAAAAAAAACGTATTTCTCTGCATTTTAAGTTCATCGCCTCTCTGATAGGAAGTTTGTATTCCTGGCTTATTGCTGAACGTAGTGGTTTTTCTCTATAATATTATCATTGTGTAGCTGTTCTCCATTCCCCTTTAACTACATCAGATTTGTTTGTGCAAAAACTTTTTAATTCTGTATAATCAAAATTGGCATTTTTATCCTGTGATCCTCTCTATTCCTGGCTTAACCATGAATTCTAGTGATTTTTTTCCTTGCTTCTCATCTTTTACCTTTTATATGTAAATCATTCTCTTTATTTTTCTTTCTTCTTTACATTCCTGTTTCTTTTTTTATTAAAGCCTTTTATTTGCAAAATACATGCAGGGGGTGCAGCTGGGTGGTGCAGTGGATAGAGCACCAGCCCTTACATTTCTAAAATTTATAGAGAATTATCTCATATTTATAAGAATTCAAGCCACTCTCCAATCGATAAATGGTCAAAGGATATGAACAGACAAATTTCAGATGATGAAATTAAAACTATTTCTGGTCATATGAAAAGGTGCTCCAAATCACTATTGATCAGAAAAATGCAAATTAGGACAATTCTGAGGTACCACTACACACCTGTCAGATTGGTTAAAATGACAGGAAAAGATAATGATGAATGCTGGAGGGGATGTGGGAAAGCTGGGACACTGATACATTGTTGGTGGAACTGTGAACAGATCCAACCATTCTGGAGAGCAATTTGGAGCTACACTCAAAAAGTTATCAAACTGTGCATACCCTTTGACCCAGCAGTGTTTCTATTGAGCTTATATCCCAAAGAGATCTTAGAGGAGGGAAAGGGACCCACATGTGCAAGAATGTTTGTGGCAGCCCTTTTTGTAGTGGCTAGAAACTGGAAACTGAAAGGATCCCCATCAATTGTAGAATGGCTGAATAAATTATGGTATATGAATATTATTGTTCTGTGAGAAACGACCAGCAGGATGATTTCAGAGAGGCCTGGAGAGACTTGCATGAACTGATGCTGAGTGAAATGAGCAGAACCAGGAGATCATTATACACAGCAACAACAATATTACATGATGATCAATTCTGATGGACATGGCTCTCTTCAACAATGAAATGCTTCAAACCAGTTCCAATTGGTCAGTGAAGACGGCCATATACACCCAGAGAGAGGAATATAACATTTTCCTGCTCTCTATTGATATTTGCTTGCATTAGGTTTCCTTTCCCAGATTTTTTTCTTGTAGACACAATTTTTCTTGCACAGCAAGATAAGTGTGGAAATATGCATACATATATTCCATTTGTCAAAACATAATTAACATGTAGTGGACTTCCTGCCGATAGGAGAGTGGTGGGAACTAGGGGAGAAAAATTTGTAATAGAAAGCTTTGTAAGGGTCATTGTTGAAGAATTACCCATACATATGTTTTGCAATTAAAAAGCTTTAATTAAAAAAAAAAAAAAAAAGAAATGAGGCCTTAATCAGAACCCTTAAATGTAAAGATTTCCCAATTTATTGCTTCTCTCCTAATCTTGTCTGCATTAATTTGGTTTGTACAAAAACTTTTCAACTTAATATAGTCAACATTATCTATCTGTTGTTCAATTAAGACTTCCAGTTGTTCTTTGGACACAAATTTATTCCTTCTTCACAGGTTTGAGAGGTAAGCTATCCTTTCTTCCTCTAATTTACTTATAATATCACTATATCTAAATCACGAACCCATTTAGATCTTACCTTGGTATGTGGTGTTAAGTGTGGGTCAAGCCCTAATTTCTTCCATACTAGTTTCCAGTTTTCCGAGCAGTTTTTGTCGAATAGTGAGTACTTATCCCAAGAGATGGGGTCTTTGGGTTTATCAAACAATAGATTGCTATAGTTATTGCCTACTTTGTCCTGTGATCCTATTCTATTCCACTGATCGACTACTCTATTTCTCAGCTAGTACCAAATGGTTTTGATGACTGCTGCTTTATAATATAGTTTTAGATCTGGTAAAGGAAGGCCACCTTCATCAGCCTTTTTTTTTTTTCATTAATTCCCTTAAAATTCTTGATCTTTTGTTTTTCCAAATGAACTTTGCTACTATTTTTTCTAGATCTGTAAAATAATTTCTTGGGAGTTTGATTTGTATGGCACTAAATCAATAAATTAGTTTGGGTAGTATTGTCATTTTTATTATATTTGCTCGGCCTACCCATGAGCACTTAATGTTTTTCCAATTGACTAGGTCTGATTTTATTTGTGTGGCAAGTGTTTTGTAGTTTAGTTTGTATAGTTTCTGATTTTTCCTTGGCAGATTCCCAAATATTTTATACTATCATCCACTATTTTGAATAGAATTTTTTTTTGTATCTCTTGCTGCTGAACTTTGTTGGTAATATATAAGAATGCTGATGATTTATGTGGATTTATTTTGAATCCTGCAACTTTG
>JAJPUD010013713.1:358-30713 GCA_023553655.1 Myrmecobius fasciatus
TTTTCAGATGATGAAATTAAAACCATCTCTAGTCATATGAAAAGTTGCTCCAAATCACTATTGATCAGAGAAATGCAAATTAAGACAACTCTGAGATACCACTACACACCTGTCAGATTGGCTAAAATGACAGGAAAAGATAACGACGAATGTTGGAGGGGATGTGGTAAAACTGGGACACTGATACATTGCTGGTGGAACTGTGAACGGATCCAACCATTCTGGAGAGCAACTTGGAACTATGCCCAAAAAGTTGTCAAACTGTGCATACCCTTTGACCCAGCAGTGTTTCTACTGGGCCTATATCCCAAAGAGATCTTAGAGGAGGGAAAGGGCCCCACATGTGCAAGAATGTTTGTGGCAGCCCTTTTTGTGGTGGCTAGAAACTGGAAACTGAACGGATGCCCATCAATTGGAGAGTGGCTGAATAAATTATGGTATATGAATGTTATGGAATATTATTGCTCTGTAAGAAACGACCAGCAGGACGATTTCAGAGAGGCCTGGAGGGACTTGCATGAACTGATGCTGAGTGAAACGAGCAGAACCAGGAGATCATCATACACAGCAACAACAGTATTACATGATGATCAATTCTGATGGACATGGCTCTCTGCAACAAAGAATTGTCTCAAACCAGTTCCAATTGTTCACTGAAGAAAACCATATACACCCAGAGAGAGGGAAATGAAATATGGACCACAACGCAACATTTTCATGATCTCTACTGACATTTGTTTGCGTTGTGTTGCCTTTCTCTGATTCTTCTTTTTTTCTTGTAGATAGGATTTTTCTTGCATAACTTCTCAAGCATTTCAACATTATTAGCATGTAGTGGACTTCCTGCCATCTAGGGGAGGGGAGGGGACTGGGGGTAAAATTTGTAATGGAAAGCTTTGTAAAGATCAATGTTGGGGAACTACCCATACATATGTTATACAAATAAAAAGCTTTAAAAAAAATAAGGGTCAATGGCCCTTGAAATATGGATCTGGTACCAACAGAACCTCTAATTAATTGACTATAGGCGATGAGATTTGGTTTATGCCCTATAGTTGAGAGTATTATGACTACCCTGTAATAATTCTAACTCCTGAGCAGTGTGAATTGGTAATTATTCATCTTGGAAATGTCAAGAACCATTGTTTAAAGAACCAAGTCCATATGTTCTAGCCCATATTTGTCCCTCACTAACTCTGAGATATTGAATGTCATTTTTTTCTTTTTAATCTTTAGTTTCTCCATCCATATAATGGTGAGATAGGACAAGGTGATCTAAAAGTCTGTTTCTAGCTCTAACATTCATGATTATGGGCAATGTTTATGCAGCCTTGAAAAGAAAAGAAGAAAATAAAAACATACTTAGCATAACTTTAGGATTCAAAGATAAAATCTTTTGCTTGGTGACTGCAAATGTAAAAAGGCTGGTTTCCATCTCAAACTTCCACCAACCCCAAGTTGTTACTTTTAATATTTAATCCAAAGGCTGAAGATTTGTTCCATGTGTGGCTGTGGGGATGTTGTGCCTGGTTCTCATGCCTGTGTCCAAACCCTTTTTTAATGATGCTGGTGCTTCCTCTTTTCTTAGCTCTTGCCAATGTTGGCTCCATTCCATGGCCCCATCAAGTGCACTTTACTGCCTATTGAGCATATAAACCTGTTGTCAGTTCATAAGGAAAGGGATCTTAAGAGAGCTTGCAGCTCACAATAGGCGTGCCTGCAAAAGGTGAGTGGAACATTGCATTCCTGTCATCCATAAGAGAATATAGATTTTTTTTAATTGACTGGGTCCCCAATTTACTGGATGCAATGGAGAGGTATCTAATTTCTGTGAAAGGAATGTTTAGAAGCAAGGGAAAAATATTCATTTGGGTGGTCTTTGGGCACATTTAATGAATAGACCAAAAGTGTTTGCCATTTAGTAAATGCTTAATAAATGTTTGTTGACTTGCTGATTGAGCTTGGTGTAGTAGATGGAATACAGACTCTGATTCAGAAAGACCTGAGTTTGAATCCCGCTCTGACATTTACTGGTTCTATGACCTCATCTTATCTTATCTAAAACTCAATTTCATGATCTGTTAATTGAAGGTGATGATATCATCCATCTTCCAGAGTTGCTATAAAGAATTAATGAAATAATATATGTAAAATGATTTACAACCTTGAAGTGCTATCTAATTTGAAACTACTATCCTAATTTCACAGTTGGCATAGTGGAATGGGGAGCTGACAAGCCTGATGACCTTAAATAAGGTCCTTTTCCTCTCTCAACTTTAGTATTTCCCAACAGTCAAACAAAAGAGCTCAAAGAAATTGCATCTAAGGTCTCTTCAGGCCACATTAAGGGTCACCTCTAGTCCGGAAATGTTCATCACATGGCAGATTGGTCCCATGCTGCCTAGCACATTCCCAAGTATAGCCTGAACCAAATTCAAATGTAACAAGGAAATATTTAACAATGAAATATAGAAAACAAAACTGTCATTACTGGGATATCCTTATGTAAGATGTAGTGGCTCCTATTCTATTTCAGTTTGTCACCCTGTGTCAAGTTCCTTGGTCTATTCCATCTTGTCAAAATATCCGTCATTGTTCAATAGAATGAACTGGCTTCCTTCTTTAACCATACTCTGTTGAGTGGGAGATTTCTAAACCAAATCCTAATGACTGGCTATCATGTTTCTAGCATGTCTCATCAATAGCCCCAATCTTTAACTGAACTCTACCTCTATGTACTATCACTAAACAAAGAGAGAGATAAAAGAGAGACCTTGATCTCTCATACATCTAGTCAAAAGCAACTCTAGAGCATTTGAAATGCTCTGGTAATAATAGACAACATTTATATAGAGTTCAGTACCTTCTAGGTGCTATAAGTAGTTTAAAATGATCATCTCAATTGATCCTCACAATAACCTTATGAAGTAGATGTTATTATCACCTCTGTTTTTTAGTTGAGGAAACTAAGACATGACTTGCCCAGTCACACAACTAGTAAAGCATCTGTGGCTAGATTTGAATTGTTTCCCCTGACTCCAGGTTTTGTACTCTATCCAACTCTATATGTACATTCCTTTCACTTGCTAAAGTGAGAGTTTATTCCTTAAATATGCTAACTATCAAATGGAAAAGATAATCAATAGAACCAAATAAGTTGCTTCTTTGGTTCCATACCATACTTGGAAGGTTAATAAATACTATACAAGGAGTATAATTCACTAATTGTTCTGCACAGAGGAAAAAATTCTTCTGAGAATGGCTAAGTCATTGTCAGGACGGGCTGAATTTCTTTACTCTCCATTTTCCTTATTCATTATTCCTGGCTAGTAGGAATTATTTCCTTCTAAGTTTTCTTTCCAATTCATTTTTATGATAATTTGATACACCTTTAAAAAACTAGCTTTATCTAAATATATGTTATCTTAATTGTTTTATTTATGTGTATGAACATAATGAGGAAAAGAAGAGGGGCTATTTGATTGAACAAAGATTTAAACAGTTCAGATACTAATTTTCCTTGTTAATGAGAACATTCTGGTCTGGTAACTTGACAAGATGTTATGATATTATTAGTAAATTGTATAGTCTTGAGCTCTCTAACTTTGCAAAGAAATGATTACATGTGAATTTGGGCCAATTCGCCTCTAGACTAAAACCACATATTTGTTTTCCATCATAAGTTTATAGTTTTTCATTGAATCAATCATACTGAACCAGACAGCATTGTATATTCCTGATCTTTTCTTTTTTAAAATATATTTTTCATTAAATATTTCCCAATTATATGTTAAAAGTTAAATTCATTTTTTTTCAAAATATAAGTTCCAAATTCTCTCCTTTTCTCTCTACCCCAGCCCTCCTCATAAAGGCAGGCAGTTTGATCTTGACCGTACATGTGAAGTAATGTAAAACATATTTCCATATTAGCAATATTGAAAAAGAAAACACACCCACATGCAAACAAAACAGAAAAAAAGAAAAATAAAGTAAAGTAAGTGTATTTTAATCTCAGAGTTCATCAGTACTCTTTCTGGAGGTGGTTAGAATTTTTCTGCATGGACCTTTTGGAATTGTCTTAGAACACTCTCTGTATCAGAATAGTGAAGACTTTCACAGTTGATTATCCTCAACACATTGCTGCTACAAGATATAATGTTCTCCTGGCTCTAGTCACTTCATTTTGCATCAGTTCTTACATGTTTTCCCAGGTTTTCCTGAAACTACTCTGCTCATCGTTCCTTATGGCACAATAGTATTCCATCACAGTCATATACCATAACTAGCTCAGTCATTCCACAATTGGTGAGTATTCCATCAATTTCCACTTCCTTGCCGCCATAAGAAGAGCTACTATGAGTATTTTTTTTTGCAAATAGGTCCTTTTTCCTTTTCTTTGATCTCTTTGGAATACAAAGCTAGAAATAATTTTGCTGGATCAAAGTGCATGCACTGTTTTATAGTCTTTTGAATATAGTACCAAAATGTCCTCCAGAATACTTGGAATAATTTCTAACTCTATCAACAATGAATTAATATTCCAATTTTTCCAGATGCCCTTTAATATTTGTCATTTTCCTTTTCTGTCTGGCTAGTCAATCTGATAGGTGTGAGGTGATATTTCAGAATTTTTTCATTTTCATGTGACTATTGATAACTTTCATTTCTTCTTCTGAAAATTGCCTGTTCATATCTTTGGGCCATTAATAAACTACAAATGACTCTTATTTTTATAAATTTTAGTCACTTCCCTATTTATTAGAGATGTGAGGATTTTGTCTGAGAAACTCACCATATTCTCACCCCCAGGCTTGTTTTCCTTCTAATTTTGGCTGAATGAGTTTTGTTTATACAAAAGATTTTTTATTTTATGTAATCAAATTACCCATTTTATCTCCTGTGATGTTCTCTCTCTTGATTAATCATGAATTCTTCCCTATCCATAGACTTCATAGGTACAGTTTTCTATGCTCCCTTAATTTATTTATGATATCACTAACTCTAAATCATTTTTTTCTTTATCTTGGTATACAGTGTGAGATATTATTGTGTCTAACTACTTTTTAGTTTTCCTAGCAATTTTTATGAAATGCTAAATCCTTGCACCAAAAACTTGGATTTGTGAGTTTGTCACATACTAGATAATAATGGACATTTACTATTGTATATTTTTGCCTAATCTATTTTGCTGATCCACCATCCCATCTCTTAGTCAATACCAGATTGTTTTGGTGATTATTGCTGTATAATACAGTTTGAAATTTGGTACTAGTAGATTATCTTCCTTTATATTTTTTTAACTGATCTCCTTGGTATTCTTAACCTTTTGTTTCTCCAGATGGATTTTATTTTTTTCCATCTTTGTAAAACAATTCTTTGGTGGTTTGACAGGGTAATCAATAAGTAAATTAATCTAGGTAGAATTATCATTTTTGTTATATTAGCTTGGCCTACCGAGGAACAATTAATATTTCTCCAGTTGTATAGATCTATCTTCATTTATGTCAAAAGTGTTTCATAATTATGTTCATATAATCCCTGGTTTTGTTTTTGGCAAGCTGATCCCCAAGTATTTTATATTTTCTGCAGTTATTTTAAATGAAATTTCTCTATCTCTTCTTGCTAGTAATATATAGAAATGTTAATAAATGATATTGCTATATTTTATATTTTTGTATCCTTTGTACCCTTTGCTTGTAACTTTCCTAAAGTAATTAATAGTTTTGATAAGTTTTTTTCAGCTGATTTTCTAGGGTTCTCTAGGTATATCATTACATTGTCTGCAACAAGTTTAATTGGTTTCTCTCATTGCCTATTTTTTATTTCTTCAATTTTTTTCTTATTGCTATTTCTAGCATTTCTAGTATGATGTGGAATAATAATGTTGACATTGCTTCATCTCTGATCTTGTTGAAAAGTTTTCTAGTTGGACAGCAAGTTGGACCTATGCCCAAAGGCTATAAAACTACCAAACTCTTTGATCCAGCAATACCACTATGAGGTCTGTATCCCAAAGAGATCATAAAAAATGAAAAAAAAAAGACCCATATGTACAAAAATTTTTATAGCAGTTCTTCTGTGGTGGGAAGGATCTAGAAATTGAGGGGATTCCCATCAAATGGGGAATAGCTGAAAAATTGTGGTATATGAATGTGATGGAATACTATTGTGCTATAAGAAATGATGAGCAGGCAGATTTCAGAAAAACTTGGACTTACATGAACTGATGCTAAGTGAAATGAGCAGAACCAGAATATTGTACACAGTAACAGCAGCATAGTGCAGTGATCAACTTTGATACACTTAGCTCTTCTCAACAATATAAAGATCTAAGACAATTCCAAAAGACTCATGATGGAAAATGCTCTCCACATCCAGAAAACAGAATCATGGAATCTAAATGTAGATCAAAGCATACTATTTCCCGTTCCTCCATTTTCTTATTTTTTCTTTCTCATGATTTCTTTTTTTTGCTCTGATTTTTTTTTTCACAACATGACTAAGGTAGAAATGTCTAATATGGTTATACATTTACAACCTATGTCAAATTGCTTGCCATCTTGGGAAGTAGGAAAGAAAGAAGAAAGGGAGAAAAAATGGAGCTCAAATCTTACAAAAGTGAATATTGAAAACTATCTTTATATATAAATGGAAAAAATAAAATACTATTAAGTTGGGGGGGGAAGAAAGTCTTATAACTTTTCTTCATCACAGATATTGCTTTCTGATTGTTTTAGTTACTAATTATTTTAAGAAAGGTTCCATTGGTTCCTATGGTTTCTAATCATTTTGATAGGAGTGGGTTTCATACTTTTTCCAAGGCTATTTCTGCATCTACTGAGATAATCATATGATTTCTATTTTTTTACTGATCTGGTCATTTACATTTATGTTTTTTCTCTATTGAATCAGCCCTGAATTCCTGATATAAATCCCACTACACCATAGTTATGATCTTTGTGACATATCACTGTGATCTCCTTGCCAATATTTGATTTAACATTTTTGCATAGATATTCACTAAAGAAATTAGCATATAATTTATTTTTTTCTGTTTTTGTTCTTCCTGGCCTAGATGTGAAAAAATAGTATTTGTGTCATAAAAGGAATCTGGTAGGCCTTCTTCTTTATTTATTTTTTTCAAATAGTTTGTATTGTAATGGGATTAATTGTTCCATAAGTATTAGCTAAAATTCACTTGTAAATCCATCTAGCTCTAAATGCCCTGTAGTTGTTTTGTTGTTGGTGGTGGTGTTATTAGTTTGTTTTTTTTAAAAGCTCATTGATGTTTTTTTCAGTTTCATTTTCTAAAACAGCTATTTAATCTCATCTGTCAATCTGGATAGATTAATTTTTATAAACATTCATTTCACTTACATTGTTAATTTTACTGACATTTAATTGGACTAAATAAATAATAATTGGTTTAACCTCATCTTTGTTATTGTTCATTTACTTTTTTTCATTTTTGATAGTAATAATTTGGCTTCCTTCTTTTCAAAAATAAATTAACCAATGATGTATGTTTTATTGTATTTTTCATAAAGCCATTTCCTAGTTTTATTTATTAGTCAATGACTTTTTTTACTTTCAAATTTATTAACTTCCTTCAGATTCAGGTTTTGGTTTTTAATTTATTCTTTTCTAGCTTTTCAGTGGTATATTAAATTAATTTTTGTTGTTCTCTTTTATTAATGTTTGGAGATATAACCCCCCCAAGTTTCAGCTAGATCCCACAGATTTAGAAATGTTGTCTCATTGTTTTCATTCTCTTTATTGTTTTGTTTCTATAATTTGCTCTTTGATCCACTTATTATTTAGTTAGATTATTTAGTTTCCAATTTTAATCTATGTTTCCACAGTCTTTTATCACATGTAATTTTTTATTGCATTATTGTCTGAAAAAGTACACATAGTATTTCTACTTTTCTGCATTTTGTTGAGAGATTTTTAATGCTCTAATACATAGTCAATTTTTGTGAAAGTGCCATATGCAGCTAAGAAAAAGGTGTAATCCTTTCAATTCCCATTTAATTTCTCTAAAAATTCATTCTGATGTTTCTGATTCTATTCATTTCTTTAACTTCTTTCTTATTTATTTGATGATTAAATTTTCCTAGCTCTGAGATGAGAAAGTTGAGGTCCCCCAGTGCTATAGTTTTTTTTTTTAATTTCTTCCTATAATTTATTTTTTTTCTTTAAGAAATTGAATGCTATAGTATTCCAGGCACATATATTTTATTACTAATATTGCTTCTTTGTCCATAGTGCTTTTTAGTAAAATGTAGTTTCCCTATTAACCTCTTCAAATTAAGTCTATTTTTGTTCTGTCTGGAATCCTTATTGCTACCCCTGCCTTTTTTAGTTTAGCTAAAGCACAATAGATTTGCTACAACCCCTTAATTTTACTCTGTGTGTATCTTTCTGTTTCAAGCTATTTCTTCTAAGCAACTTATTGTTGGATTATGGTTTCTAATCCATTCTGCTTTATGCTTCCATTTTATGCATGAGTTTATTTCCATTCATACTCAGTTATGATTAACTATTCAATTTCTTCCATTTTAATTTTTTTCTGTTTTCTTTTTATCCTATCCCTTTGCTAATATCTTTTATGCTTCTGACCACAACTTTTTTTTACATTCTAAAGGGATGTGCTTTCCAGGGGATGTGGTCTGGTAAGAGATAAGGTCATTGCTTTACTGATAAGCATGCTGGTCCTTACTCAGGAAGGATCCCTGATCCCCGTGACCAAAAATAATATTATTTCCCAGGGATCCTGTTCCCTCTTGACTGATAGTGCTCCTCTCTGACCTTAAACTATGAACCAGTTGATATATTTTTGAAAGAGTATCTAGTTCTCCTTCTATTATGCAGGAATCCCATATAATCTCTTTCTGATCATTTGCCAGGGCCCCTTATTCTCTCTAGCTTGAGAGTTTCCACAACTGCTACTGCTTCTGTTGCTACCACTCTTTCCATCATTGATGTATTATTTTTCTGGAATCTGGGCCATGTTGTCTTGCTCTTGGAGAATATCTTATTCTGAACTTTTTACTGACTTTCTGCCACTCCATAATTCAATTTGAGGCAGTATTTTAAATTTGATGGAAAAGAACATTGGGAAAACTTGGGTCAGTACTTTCTCTACTCTGCTATTTTGGAACCACTCCTGGAAGTCCAACTTTTTTTAAAGCCTTCCTTTCTATCACAACATCCTATTTCTTCTCTTATATCTTCCTATTTCTTCTGATCCTCACTGACTACAAAACTAATATATTATTTAATTTAAATTGGAATATAAAAAGTGTATTCAATGATTATTACATAACAGACATTATCTTAATTTCTAAAGATATAAAATGAATAATTATTGCTCATTATACAGAAACATATAGTTTGTATAGAAACAATAAGCATATTGCAAAGTATAACATAAGAAGTTAATATAACATATATTATATATAGTTAATATATATGACAAATATAAGAACTATAATATAAGAAGTTAAAGGAGAATTTCAAAGTGTTGTGGGAAATGCAAGGACAGGAACCACTTTGATCTTGAGAGATCAGTGAAATTTTCATTAGGGGAGAAAAAGAGGTGAGTCACTGAAAATGTATCTGAAGGGAGTGAAACATTTGAGAAAGGGGAGAAAATGTAAGTAGACATGTGCAAAGATGTTTGTAGCAACTCTTTTGGTAGTGGTAAAGAAGTGAAAGAACTGAGTAAATGTTTCTCAGTTGGTGAATGGCTGAATTGGTGGTAGAATATAAATGTAATAGAATATCATTGTTTTATAAGAAATTATGAGCAAGTTGATTTCAGGAAAGCTTGAAAAGATTTATGTGAACTGATGCTGAGTGAAGTGAACAGAGCCAGGAGAACACTGTACACAGTATCAGCAAGATTATCTGATGATCAATGTGATGGACTTGGCTTTTCTTAGCATTGTGGTGATTCAAGACAATTCTAATAGACTTGGGATGAAAAATGCCATCTGCAGCCAGAGAGAGAATTATAGATACTGAATGTGTATTGAAACATAATATTTTCATCTTTTCATTTGTGTGCTTTTTCTCATGGTTTTATATCTTTTGGTCTGACTTTTCTTGTACAATATGACAAATATGAAAATATCTTTAAAAGGATTGCACATATTTAACTTAAAAAAATAAAAGAAAATGTAGGTAGAATTAGGACATTTAAAAGGGAATTGGATTTGGTGATAAGGTTAAAAAATAACATGCATCTTTATTTACAAATATACCAAGTAGTATAAATACATATAGATAATATCTTCATCTATTTCATGGATGAAGAAATTGAAGTTATGAAATGTAAGTTGACTTGACCATGGTCACATAATCATTGAGTGTCTGATTTGGAATTAAAATTCAGGTCTTCCTATGTCTAACACTGTATTCACTATACCACACTGCTCTTCATGGTCATTTAGAGACTATGGAGGGTCTTGGAAAGAATGATTTCAATAGAGGTGTGGGAATAGAAAACAGGTTTTAAGAGATATTATTGCATTATAAATTATATACTCACATTAGACATAATGTTTCACATGAAAAAATTGCTTGAAACTGTTTCCTTGTTATAGGCAATTCCCTTTGAGAAAGTTCACTTTATTTCTGCAGAGCAAATGTTTGACAACTTAGTTTAAAGTTTCCAACAGACAATGTGAGGTTAAGTGACTTAAGGATCGTACAAGTCGAATATATCAGAATCCAGGACTTGAACTCAGCTTTTCCTTACTCTGCAGCCAGTTCTGCATCTATTATGCCACATTATCTCTCCACTATATGATGCTTAAATGCATAAATTAAACCATGGAAGGCATAGAACTACTGTTGGTAAAATTTTGTTCTGGGAGTCTTCCAAATCTTCAGAGCCAAAACAGTCCTTACCTATGAAATCTAGTTCAGCCTAAACCTAAAGTTATATGGGCTTTAAAGTCTCCTCCAAGCCTAGGTTCCTTTGTAGTACAATAAAAGGTCATTCCTATTTCCTTTAAAAACTCCACTGATGATAAACTCTTAATCACCTAAAGAAGTTCAAAAAAAATTTTGGTATCCTGAATATTAGGATATTTTTCCATATACTGAGTTAGAATCTCCCTATTTTAACCTGTAATTCTTTCCTTTTCCACTGCCACAAGGGAAGGAGTCTCTGTTGTGAGCTTCAGCACATATCTATTCTGTCCCACGGGGTATGACCAGGATCCTGCCTGAAAGAAAATCAAGAGGAGAATTCAATAACAGCATTTCTACCAGGACATGATTGGTCCCTTTCCTGAAGACTGGATTCCTCTTGCATCAGTCATTTTGCAGCACAATGGACATCCTGCTCATATCAGCCAAGGGACCTAAGTTCAGTCTCATACTGTTCATAAGGTTTTTGGTTACTACCTAGTACTGGTTAATCCTAAGCTTCTTCTCCACCCCAGGATATAGCTAATGTTAATAACCAGTATCTTGGAAACAAAGATGGCTCCAACATTGATGTTTTCCAAACTGAAGCAGCTGTATCCAAATGACTGCATGATATAGGAGAAACAGAATCAGCCAGGGAGACAGAAAATAACTGACAACTTTGAAGTCATCCTTTTCCTCTGGAGTATAATTTCTTCATATTAAAAAGAAGTCAGTAAGACCAAAACACCTTTAACATTCCTATTAAATCTTCTGCCATGATTTAGTCTTTGACAAACCCAAAGACCCCAGCTTTTGGGATAAGTACTCACTATTTGACAAAAACTACTGGGAAAATTGGAAACTAGTGTGGAAGAAATTAGGGCTTGACCCACATCTAACACCACATATCAAGATAAGATCTAAATGGGTTCATGATCTGGATATAAAGAGTGATACTATAAGTAAATTAGAGGAACGTAATATAGTTTACCCCTTAGACCTGTGGAGATGGAATAAATTTATGTCCAAAGAACTGGAACTCTTAATTGAAACCAGATATATAACTTTGACTATATTAAGTTAAAAAGTTTTTGTACACAGGAGATCATTATACACGGCAACAACAGTACTATATGACGATCAATTCTGATGGACATGGCTCTCTTCAACAATGAAATGTTTCAAACCACCTCCAATTGTTCACTGAAGAAAGCCATATACACCCAGAGAGAGGGATGCGAAATGTGGACCACAACATAACATTCTCATACTCCTTGATTGATGTTTGCTTACATTGTGTTTCCTTTATCTGATATATAGTTTGTGTAGATAAGATTTTTCTTGCACAACAATGATAAGTTTGGAAATATGTATACATATATTCGATTTGCCAATATTTTAACATAATTAACATGTAGAGGATATCCTGCCATCTAGGGGAGGGGTGGGGAGTTGGGGGGAAAAATTTGTAACGGAAAGCTATGTAAGGGTTATTGTTGAAGAATTACCCACACATATGTTATGAAAATAAAATAAAAAATTTAAAAAAAAAAGTTTTTGTACAAACAAAACCAATGCAGACAAGATTAGGAGGGAAGCAATAAATTGGGAAATCATCTTTACATTTAAGGGTTCTGATAAAGGTCTCATCTCTAAAATATATAGAGAATTGTCTCATATTTATAAAAATTCAAGCCATTCTCCAATCAATAAATGGTCAAAGGATATGAACAGACAATTTTCAGAGGATGAAATTAAAACTATTTATAGTCATATGAAAAGGTGCTCCAAATCACTATTGATCAGAGAAATGCAAATCAAGACAACCCTGAGGTACCACTACATACCTGTCAGATTGGCTAAAATGACAGGAAAAGTTAATGATGAATGTTGGAAGGGATGTGGGAGGGCTGGGACACTGATGCATTGTTGGTGGAACTGTGAATGGATCCAACCATTCTGGAGAGCAATTTGGAGCTATGCTCAAAAAGTTATCAAACTGTGCATACCCTTTGACCCAGCAGCATTTGTATTGGGCTTATATCCCAAAGAAATCATAAAGGAAGGAAAGGGCCCTACATGTGCAAGAATGTTTGTGGCAGCCCTTTTTGTAGTGGCTAGAAACTGGAAATTGAATAGATGCCCTTCAAATGGAGAATGGCTGAATAAATTATGGTATATGAATATTATGGAATATTATTGTTCTGTAAGAAATGACCAGCAAGATGATTTCAGAGAGGCCTGGAGAGACTTACATGAACTGATGCTGAGTGAAATGAGCAGAACCAGGAGATCATTATACACGGCAACAACAGTACTATATGATGATCAATTCTGATGGACATGGCTCTCTTCAACAATGAAATGTTTCAAACCACCTCCAATTGTTTACTGAAGAAAGCCATATACACCCAGAGAGAGGGATGTGAAATGTGGACCATAACATAATATTCTCACACTCCTTGATTGATGTTTGCTTACATTGTGTTTCCTTTATCTAATATATCTTTTGTGTAGATAAGATTTTTCTTGTACAACAATGATAAATTTGGAAATATGTATACATATATTCGATTTGCCAATATTTTAACATAATTAACATGTAGTGGATATCCTGCCATCTAGGGGAGGGGTGGGGAGTTGGGGGGAAAAATTTGTAACAGAAAGCTATGTAAGGGTTAATGTTGAAGAATTACCCACACATATGTTATGAAAATAAAATAAAATTTAAAAAATTTTTAAAATTAAAAAAAAAAAACTTCTGCTATGGTCTGTTTATGCTTCTCCATAAATCAACAAGCACCAATAATAAACATTTATGAAGCACCCATTATGTACTAGGCACTGGTGATACAAAGTCAAAAATGAATTAATACTGGTCCTCATGGTACTTACATTCATAAAATCTTTTTTCCTTCCTTAAATTTTCATAAGGTATATTGTTTGGAACTTTCTTTTGTCCCCATCATTCTTTATCTCAAATTATATTTATCTGTGTATAATGTATTCATTCAATGAACTATCAGTTTTTTGAGGGCATGGACCATGTTATTAATTTGGAATATCCAGGGTCTGGCATAGTATCTCCTTACATATGTTTCATAAGTGCTTGTCAAATTCAGCCAAATTGAAATACTATATTCAGTTGGTAAGAACAAGAAGGAAGATAGTGGAAGCAAATGAAATAAAATCAGATAAATCATATTTGTGAAAGACATTGAAAACCGTAAAATGCTATACAAAATCAAATTCATTCATATTTAGTAAGTGCCAATCTATGAGAAAGGTTCTGGGCTAGACATTAGAGATATATACAAAGACAAAAGGAAAACATTCTCTGCCCTCAAGGAGTTTCCATTCTACTGGAAGGAAACCCTTTTTAAACTGGTTAGAATTCATGTGGTCTTTGGAAATTAGAGCAAACATAACAAGAAAGACTTTCTGTAAGAGGGCAACATGTAACGTGACTCTTGAAAGATTCTAGTGACTAAAGGGGGTGGACGATGAGGTGTGGAGGTAGAAAAAGAGTATATTCTAGGCATGAGGAGCAGTTTGAAGTGAGTCTGAAATAATTTGATTACAGCTTTTTACTTAAGGATCAAAAAGAATACAAAAAGCAAGAATAAAAAGTATAATTTTAATGAGGGTTTACAAAAGGAGTAACCTTAGAATATAATTACTTTGTAGATAATACTTTATATTCAGCATTGTAGGATGTTTTTCTTCATATTTTAGGAATATTGGCTTAGAGATATAGTAGAAGCCATATAGTTCAGCTCCATTATTTAATGGAAAAGAAAATGGAATTTCAGAGTTGATGTCTTTCCTAAGTTTATACATGTAGCAAAAAATTTGAACTCAGACTTCAAGGTCATGGAATCAGAGACACAGAGCTGAAAAGCATCTTGAAGGCCATCTTAGTTTGATCCACCCAGTATAAAGAGGATGAATTGTGGAGACATTGTTGTATGGTGGAAGTGCACAAGATTTGGAGAAAGGGGACCCAAGTGTAAATCACAGTTTTTCTCCTCATTGCCTCAGTGGCTTTGGAGAAGCCTGGCTGGATCTCATTTTCCTTATCTGTTAAAAAGAAAGGATTGGAATATGTGCCCTTTAAAATCCCTTTCACCCCTGAACCAATGATCCTATGAATATGAGGCAAAGGAGATTATTCCATATCACACATATATTAAGCACCAGTGTTTGGTCCTCGCAAGTCCAAGAATTTTCCCCATTTAACTTCAAACCTAACATTCTTTTGACCATACCATTCTGCCTCAATAGTACTTTATTCTCTCAAACTAGGCAATTCTTTCAATGTATAACTAAATGTGACTTAATTTTTATATTTTTATGAAATTTTTGACATAAATTATCAAATCAGAAGGGTAAAAATTTTTGCTAGACTATGTTTCATGATTCTTGTTTTCAAAAAATACAATCTCAGTGCCTAGATTGTTCAAAACCCAAAGGTCATAGGACTTTGTCTCTTGTCTGCCTTAGTAATAAGCATTTACCAGAAATCCCTCTGGCTGTAGTTAAATCTCTTGTTCTCCTGAATTATACACAAGCCCTATTCCTGATCCTCAGGAAGTATATTCTGGCTGAATTAAATTCATTAAATTTCTCCCTGCCTGCCTGGTCTTTAGGCAGTTATTATTAACTTATGTAAGCCTTACTTTTAGTGGAGAATTCCATCAAAGTTGCTCTGAAGATATTCTCGGGCCACAATGGGACTAAGAAATTGTGTGTTGGGGAGGCAGATATTAAATGATATGGGAAGAAGAGCCCTAAAGAGAAGATTCTGTGACAGTGGATGACCTAGTCTTTCACCCCACCTATCTCTCCCCTGCCACCAGAGGATCCCTATTCATTTTCCTGCCAACCCTAAATCTATTTGTGCAGATCTGTTAGATGGAGCAAATAACAGAATCAGCAACAGGGGAACCATGGTCTTAAGGCTAAAACAAGAAGGACTTGAAAGGCCCGAAAATTTTGTGGAGTTTATGGGCAATGTGTCAAATGATATAGAGATAGTGACTTCTTTTGAGAAATCCATGAAGATTCATCCACCCCCCCCAGAGGTAAATACCAAGCGAGGCAAGCCAACTTCAACATTGACGTCGAACTATCAAAGAAATCTTAGAAGGCATGAAGAGTAGAGTTAATGGATGCTATTGTCCACATTCCAAGTACTTCCATCCCAAATAGCTGGAAATCTTTCCAGATGATTCATGGTTTTTTATTAATAATTTTCTTTTAATAACCTATTAAAAGGGATACAAAGTTAGAAGCACTACAAAGAATGATTCTTATATTGAAACAATGGAAAGAGAATTGACTCTGAAATCAAAGGATCTCACTTAAAATCCCACCTTTAATTCTTACTACTAGTGATTTTTTGGGCAAGGCCCTTGACCTCCCTGAACAACAGTTTTTTCTTACATAAAATTTGAAGGGATGGGAAGAATTGGATTACAGTATATTAGTGCTTTTAATCTAACGTCTATAAACTAAATTTTGACAATTGTATTTCAATGTATTTTTCTTTTTAATCCTATGTATTTTATTTTATACATTTAAACATTAACACATTAAGTGATATTTAAACTTGTTTCTAAGACTTCAGCTGAGGGTCTATCTCTGAAGAACACAAAGAAGGTTAAGAACCACTGGACTAGATGAATTCTGAGTACCATTCCAATTTTAAATTTATTATCTTGTTATTCTTACTTTAAGAAGGCAGCATGTCACAGATTTGTACTCAAGGTTCAATAGATCTGGTTTAATTGTACACAATAACAGAAAGATTATGTGATTGTTAACTCAATACACTTAATTCTTCTCAACAATAGAGTGATCCAAGACAATTCCAGTAGATTTGGGATGGAAAATACCATCTGCACCCAGAGAAAGAACTAGAGGAACTAACTATGATTTAAGCATACTGTTTTCTTTTTTTAGCTTTTCATTTAAAAAAATATGCATAATTTTCAACATTCACCATTGCAAATCATGTCTTCCAATTTTTTTCCTCTCTTCCTTTCCCTCACCCCCTCTCCTAGATGGCAGATAATCCAATATATGTTAAATATGTAATTCTTCTATATATATTTCTACAGTTATTAAGTTGCTAAAGAAAATTCAGATCAAAAAGGAAAAAATGAAAAAGAAAACAAAAAGCAAGTAAATAACAAAAAGGTGTAAATACTATGTTGTGATCCACACTCAGTCATCACATCTCTCTGGATGCAGGTGACTCTCTCCATCACAAGTCCATTGGAATTGGCCTGAATCACCTCACTGTTGAAAAGAGCCACATCCATCATAATTGATCATTGCATAATCTTATTGTTGCTTTATATAATGTCCTTTTGGTTCTGTTCACTTCACTTAGCACCAGTTCAGATAAGTCTCTCCAGGCCTTTCTGAAATCATCCTGCTCATTGTTTCTTATAGATCAATAATATGTCATAACATTAATATGCTATAATAACTTATTCAACCATTCTCAAACTGATGGGTATCCATTCAGTTTCCAGTTTCTTGCTGCTACAAAAAGGGCTGCCACAAACATTTTTGGACTTGTGGGGTTCTTTTCCCTTTTTATGTTATCTTTGGGATACAGGCCCAGTAGAGATGCTGCTGAATCAAAGGGCATGCACAGTTTGATAGTCCTTTGGGCATAATTCCATATTGCTCTCCAGAATGATTGGATCAGTTCACAATTCCATTAATAATATATTAGTGTCCCAGTTTTCCCCTCCAATATTCATCATTCATTACCTTTCCTTCTCCTCTTAGCCAATCTGAGAGGTATGTAGTGGTACCTCAAAGCTGTCCTAATTTACATTTCTCTGATTAATAGTAATTTTTTCATTTTTTTCATATGTTTAGAAATGGTTTTAATTTCTTCATCTGAAATTTGAGTCAATTGTTTATATGTTTTATAAATGAGGCCTTTATCAGAACCATTGGATATAAAATTCCCCCCCCCATTTTCTGCTTTCTTTCTTGTCTATATTGTTTTTTTGTGTACAAAAACTTTTTAACTTAATATCATTGAAATTAACTAATTTGCATTCTGTAATGTATTCTAATTCTTCTTTAGCCACAAATTCCTTTCTTCTCCACAGATCTGAGAGGTAGACTATGCTTTGTTCTTCTAATTTATTTAGAGTATCATTCTTTATGCCTAAATCATAAACCCATTTCAACCTTATCTTGGTATATGATGTTAGGCATGGGTCAATGTCTAGTTTCTACCATGCTATTTTCCAATTTTCCGAGCAATTTTTGTCAAATAGTGAGTTCTTATCCCAGAAACTGGGGTCTTTTGGGTTTATCAAACACTAGATTAATATAATAATTGACTATTGTATCTTGTAAGCCTAATCTATTCCACTTATCAACTATTTCTTAGCCAGTGTCAAATGGTTTTGATGATTGCTACTTTATAATATAGTTTTAGATCTGCTATAGCTAAGCCACCTTCATCTGCATTTTTGTCATTAATTCTTTTGAAATTCTTGACCTTTTCTTCTTTCAGAATAACTTTGTTATCATTTGTTATCATTTTTTTTCTAGTTTTGTAAAATAATTTCTTGGCAGGTTGATTGGTATGACACTGAATAAGTAGATTAATTTAGTAGAATTGTCATTTGCATTATATTAGCTTGGCCTAGCCATGAGCATTTGATGTTCTTCTAATTGATTAGGGCTGATTTATTTGTACAGAAAGTGTTTTGTAACTATGATCATATAATTCCTGACTTTGTCTTGGCAGGTAGACCCCCAGATATTTTATATTATATACACTTATTTTAAATATTTCTCTTTGTATCTCTTGCTATTAGACTTTGTTGGTAACATAGAAATGCTGATGATTTATATGGATTTATTTTGAATTCTACAACTTTTCTAAAGTTGTGAATTGCTTCTCATAGTTTTTTAGTTGATTTTCCAAGATTTTCTAAGTATACCATCAGAAGTATACTGTTTTCACCTTTTTGTTTGCTTTTTCTTTCTTGTGGGTTTTCCTTTTTGTTCTAATTTTTCTTTCACAAAATGATGATATGGAAATATATTTAAAATGACTGTATGTGTATAACCTATGTTATATTGCTTGCTGTGTTGGGGGGAGGAGGAAGGGAAGGAGAAAAATTTGGAACTCAAAAATCTTACAAAGATGAATGTTAAAAACTTATTTTTACACATAATTGGAAAAACAAAATATTATCAAAAATAATTTTTATGTGATGATCTTTAATATGAAGGTCAAATATCCATTTAGAATTTATTGTGGAATATAGTATAAAATATTTGTCTAAGCTTAAAACAAAGACCTAGTTTCAAATGCCACTCTTGACACTTATTAGCTAGATAAATTTGGATAAGTAAGTCGCTGAACATTTTTTAGCTTCAATTCCTTCCTTTGTAAAAATGAGAATAATAACAATGAACGCCATACCTATTTCACAGAGATTCAAATGAAAGGATAGGTACAACATTTAAAATTTTTTAAGGCCCTCTAGAAATGCCCATTATTAGTACACATTATTGTTATTATTTGTCCTTCCTTCTCTAAGAAGACCATGACATCTGGGAGGTGATGCCATGACATGCAAGTAAATTGGATTTAAGTGAGGGAGGGCTGTGCAAGGTCACCTGCCTCACTTTCCCTTCTAGAGCATCTGGTTCCAGTAGTATGATGTAGATCAGGATTACTGGAGATGACTCGATGCAGCAGGAGAACTTAGATTTTTTTTAATTGTCCTCCTATTTATTTTTAATTCTTTTTATTTTCAAAATATATTCATAGATAGTTTTCAACATTCACCCTTACAAAACCTTGAGTTCCAAATATTTTTCTCTCTTCCCTTTCCTAACCCCTTCCCCCAAATGGCAAGTAATCCAATATATGTTAAACATGTGCAATTTTTTAATACCTATTTCCACAATCATCTTGCTGCACAAGAAAAATCAAATCAAAAAAGAAAAAAATGAGAAAGAAAACAAAAAGCAAGCAAACAACAACAAAAAAGGTGAAAATACCATGTTGTGATATACACTCAGTCCCCACAGTCCTCTCTCTAGCTCTCTCCATCACAAGACATTGGAACTGGCCTGAATCAACTCATTGTTGAAAAGAACCATATCTAGCAGAATTGATCACCATATAATCTTGCTGTTGCTGTGTACAATGTTCTCTTTGTTCTATTTACTTCACTTATCATCAGTTCATGTAAGTCTCTCAAGGTTTCTCTGAAATCATCCTGCTCTTCTTATGGAACAATAATATTCCATAACTTTCATATATCATAACTTATTCAACCATTCTCCAGCTGATGGACATCCACCCAGTTTCAAGTTCTTTGCCACTACAAAAAGGGCTGCCACAAAAATTTTTAGAGCTTGACTTTTTTAAGCCAAGGTCTTTAACAGGTTTCAGTTTGATTGAGGCACAGGCCATTCAGTCATTAAAGCTAGGATAGAAAGAAATGAGGAAGCAAAATTACATTTTTTACAATGTCAATTTGTAAAATGGAGAGAGAGAGAGAGAGAGAGAGAGAGAGAGAGAGAGAGAGAGAGAGAGAAAGAGAGAGAGAGAGAGAGAGAGAGGAGGAGAAGGAGCAGGAGGAGGAGGAGGAAAGAAGAAATCCTTCTGGGGAAGAACCTCAGGGTTTGTGGCCAAAACATAAACAATTGCTGTTTGCATTCACTCTGATGCAATTTGAGCCAAAACAAAAACCAGCACATTAGTACCATCAAAGCATTAGGAAGACTAGATCTGTATACATATAGGGAAAATGTAATGGGAATAATTATATCCCATGAGACAATAATAATAGAAATATTTTGTAGGACTATATGATTTTTTCCAGAGATTTTGTTTCAATTTCCCAAAATCAATTGTTGTGATCTCTGGTCACAGATTTAGAAGTAGAAGATAGCTTAGAGTTTACCTATGATAGTTCAACCCTCTTATTTCTGGACAAGGAAAATGAGGAAAGAAATGCCTGGTCTAAGATCACACAAGTATTAAGTGGAAGAGAATGTTTGGAACCAAAGTTTTCACACTTAAGTCTAACCCTCTTTCTATTTTACCATGATGGCTATAGGTACTAGGGAATGAGAAAGGAGATAACCATTTTCAATGAAAGGGACTATTTGCAAAGGGCCTTTAATAGAAGATGAATCAATTCCAGTCTCATTCCTCTATTCTGAGAAAACTTGCATATATGATAAATCAAATTCCTTTCAAAATAAGCATAGCATTTATGAATGGAATCAAGGCACAGAGGGTTTGAACCATTTGCCTAAAGAATGAAATTTTTAGAAACCCTTAGGATTAAAAGTTTCTAGCAGAAGTCATCAAGAAAATGGCATCCACCAGTCGCAGTTGCACTATTTCTGTAGTACATTCCATTTTTAAATGAATACTATGACCCATTTCATCTTATTTCGCCCTCTGTTTGCTTCAGGGAAGCTATACTGTCACTATATTGGATTCATCCTTGCAGTTTTCCAGTGAGAGGCAGGAAGAGATGGAGTAGAAGTGTTAGAGAAGAAAGAAACCAATATCTGTCATCTCCAAATTAAGAAGTTTAAATCTAGTAACAAATGGCAGTGACCCTCAAAGCAAAGTAAGTTAAATAATATGAGAAAAGAGCACAGAGAGGCCCTTTTTAGTGGGGAGTAAGTGAGCTTCTTGACTGAATATTAACAACAATTTCACAGTTTTATTGTGCAGCTAGCAAAGGGAGTCAAAGATAATATACTAAGGATTTTCAGTACAACTGTGAATTGGGTTTTACTATCAATAAATTCAACCATTCAGTTCTAAAAATGTTAATTATATTGAAATAATCCCCCATGTCCCTTTAAAAAGGAGAAAAGATAACTATACATATACATGTGTGAAACATAAGGGTAAGAAAGCTCATGAAAAGTGTCCAACATGATTGTTGGTGTAGGAGGAATTCATGGGAATTTTCTCTTTGTGGGTTTCAGTTGACTAGCCTGATCTCCAGAATAGTCAGAGGTCATTCTGCGTGTGTATAAGCTAAAGTGCTAGAGACAATAAAGAGCTGAATTTCTAGGAAGAGGGATTCTGGGAGGATAGATTGAAAAAGTATCCTTTAATTTTCTTGCAAATACATGTAACATTGGAGGTTCTGCCTATTAGAAGCAGCAGATAGAATTTGAAAAGAGGCAAATTTAGGTCTGATATCAGGGAAATCTTCCTAACCATTGGGGCCACTCAAAACTAAAATGTGCTACTGGGGAAAGTGGTAAGTTTCTTTTTATTGAAGTCTTTCCAACTCAACTCTAGATGACACCTTGTCAAGTTGACCAGAACAAAACAATTCACTGAATTTCTAGAAAAGTTACATTTTTTACCTTTCAAAAATTATTTTCTAAAGAAAAATCTATTATTGAGATAGTGAGGTAAGATGGCAAACTTCTCTACTTGGTTACGTTGACATTCAACTCCTCATGGTAACTATCTCTACTTTCTGACTCTGTCCTAGAAAGAATATTGGACCAGATGAAGGGAGGAAGGGAAAAAATAGCAAACATTTATTAAGAACCTACACCATGCCAGACATTACGATAAATCAAAACAAAATGGGGAAGCACCCTCCACCAAAGCAGAACAATTCAGCTCTCTGTAATGTAGACTTAGAGTTGTTTGAGAGCACTGAGTAATTAATTGACTAGACCATATTTACATATTAGGCAATATGTTCTATAACTTAGTTATCTAAAAGAATTGCCCAAGATTTATAAAGCTGGGATTTGGACCCAGGACTTCCTGACTTTCTAAATTCAGGATCCTAATAAGTATACCACATTGTCTCATGCTGCAATATATTATACACTTAGGTCTTCTCCATGCACAATATGTCACAGCCATAGGAAAATTGCTTTTTTAAGGAGTTAGGGTTCTTGCATACTAAGACATACATTGTATGATGATTGTGTTAGACTCTAGGCTTTGATTTTCCTTAGCAAAAAACAAAGAAACTAACAAAAAATGAAACTAACAGCAGCAGGAGCATGGGTGGGCTCACAGATAATTGGCCACTATCAAGAGTCCCTTTGATTGTTGTGCTTTTCTTTCAGTCAGCAAGATCAGAAACCCAGTTCCTGGGAAGTCTTGCCCAGTTTTGAACTATCATCATGTCTTCTCTTTCCAGAATTTTTGTTAGAACCAGCTTGGCCTGTGGGAGATGACATAGGTTTTCTCCTACCCCTAGTCCTTGAAAACAAATTAATGCTTCCTTCTTTGAGAGGCTTTAAAAAGTTCCTAAAAAGGAAAATATAAGGAAAACAGAGTAGCAATTCAAATCAGAAAGTAAAGATACAAAATTGTCCAAAAAATCTAATTCATTGATTCTGGTCTTCCTTGTACTTCTAGGGGGGGAGAAAAGGGAAGAAAAAAAAAAAGCTTTGTTCTTTCTTAAATCCTTTTGCTTTGATTTGGCTGACTAGTCCTCAAAAACAGCTGGCTCTATGCCTAGGATAGATGTTCTCTCAGACCTTGGTCTCTTGCCAATGGATTTGGTTTGGCAATCCTGGAGATAGCTTTACCCTTAGGTCATTAACCCTGGTCTTTTCCTATGGCCCCTCCAGATGATTCTTCCATTCTCTGACCATGACCTGAAAGGGAACCTTTTCTCCTCTGGATTTCTAAAAGAACAAGACCTTTTCCTTAACTTTCTGACATCTTCTAAGATTTTTTTTTCTTAAGGAAGACTCCTGCAATTGCCTCCCTTCACTTTTCTGAAGTGATCTCAGGACTCAAATTTTAAGAATTGTCTCTTTAATTCTCTCTATTTTTGTTGACTGGAAGTAATTAAAATTATGGTAGCTGAACTTATCCTTGTTCATGTATTTGGTTTTTCTACCCTAATGTACTAGAATGGCACCTGGATCCTCTCCTTTCTTGAGGTCATGTGGTACACAGGGACCACATAATCCCTGCATACCTCATGATAAACTATCCTGAACCTCTTCCCTGAACCTCCTATTTCTACATTGGAAGAATTCACTCTTCCTAGTTAACTTCTTCCTTTGCCTTCTTGTTTTCCCTGTCACTGAATTACTACTTTTAGACCTTTTTGATCCTTCCTCAGTGATATTACAATAAACATACATTCATAGAGCTAGAGCTTTTCTACCTACTCTCACTCCCCACTGTTTCAAACAATCATACTTTTGAGCTAGAAGAGACTTTAAATATTATATAATTCACAGACTTTCTTCTATTAATGAGAAAACTGAAGTCCAGAAAAGTTGAGTGATTTATTTAAGATCATACCTATAGTAAGTGTCAGAGTTGAGATTTAAACCCAAGTTTTTGGATCTAGAACTCTTTCTACTGTTCCAGTGAAGGATCATGGCAGTATGTGTTCTGAATATTAGTTTGAGTATAGAAATCATATGGAGATGAGAAACTTTGTTAAATCTCATTAGAAAGAAAAAGTTTAAGTCATACTTAATGGGAGATGTGTATGTATGTCTACGTGTGTGTGCATGCACTTGAAAGTATGTTTAAAGTCCCAGTGTTAGAAGTGGTTGTTTAAACATTAGGTGACTTTGCTAACTAACCATTGCTCATAAATATCTGCTAGACCACATGAAGGATCAGACATTGGGAAAATCATACACTCACCTTTGTAGTTATTTTGTTTTACCCTATTGAAGATGAGGTTTAGGAAAATGCTGCTCTCTTTGTGAATATCTAGTCCTATTAAGCCTGACTCGTTTTCTCTTAGCATGGCCACATCCATGAATCTAAAGAGTAATGTTAGTGTGGAGTTTCCTAATCATAATAACTTTGAGTCCCCATCATCATCCCCATCAACTTTCTCCCTGAATCTACTATATTTGAGTAAGCCTTAGTTAATATAGTAATAGTGTAATGGAATTGACTCCCTATAAGCAAACAAACAAGCATGCTTGGATATTGTATTGAATGGAGTTTTTTTTAATTGGATCAATAAAGAAGGATTAATACATAATAGAATACAAATGGGTTTTATGTTACCAGCTTCTTCAGGACTAGCATCAACCCTTGATATTTTGAATCCATAAATTCCAGGAAAGATAGTTTGATATACTCTTTTCTTGAGCAAGTACTCTTACAAATTAAGAAAGAAGGGTAGGAAATACAATTCCCAAAGAATATCTAGACCATAGAATTGGTAGAGCCAGTCATTACATGAAAGATTTAGGAACCTTGGACCAAGCACTCAGATAGTCTCTGTGGCACTTAGGAGAACCCTGTCTTGCAGACAGATACTCCTACAGCCATTATTTTGTTGTTGATGTTATTGTTGTTGCTGCTGTTATTTTCTATTTGGTACATTGTTATTGTGAAGGATCTCTAGCTACTTTTCCAGAAGTAGAAGGAATGGACTCAAAGGCAGGACCCCAAAAGAAAAGTCTGTCCATTCTCTTTGCCACTACTCCCCATCTCTCTTTGTGTTCAAGTTTTCTATGACTCAGTAGCATTTCATATTTCCCTCATGTCCCTCTGGTGCACATCTGCTTTTCCCTTTTATGAGCATAGAACTGTGGTTACCAGATGTGGCATAGACATTAAAGCCCCCCCCTTACATCTGTAATGAATAACTTGGACCTTTTTCTGCCCTTCTAACAATGATGTGTGTGGCCACTCTCCCATTTCACTTTCTTTTTCAAAAAGAAAAAATCATTATCTTTGGTTTTTATGTCACCTTACTTTCCAAACATCCCTTTCCTCTTTCTTCCCCAGTCAGCTATCCTTTGTGACAAAGAATAAAAAAAGAAAAAAAGTAATTTGACAACCCCTTTATTTTCATGCCCTATTTATCCAGGAGAAAAATTTATTTTTTAAATAATAAAATATTTGCTTTTTTTCTTCATGTACTAGAACATTTTAATCAGTACTTGTTTAGTTCTAATTAGAATCTCATGGGTTATTTAATTTTTGATTAATGCACACTCTCAATTTTGTATACAGCTTATCTCCTAGGAATGTTGTCTTGACTGCATTCAAAATGATTTGTCTGTCACCTTATCCCATTCTGTGAAATATGGACTTTGGTTGGCATTGATTTTTGCTATGATGAAGCTGCCTAGAAAAATATAAACAAATACACCTCTCTCATGAAGGACAAATCAATGTTTGCTGAATCTTTTGCACTGATGCTAGGTGAAAGACCCAATAAGAGTTGGATAAAAGAATACTGTGGAACAAGAGGACCCTAACAAGCTGTAGCCTCCTTTAATTGTAAACAGACATCCTATCACTAAGCACATTCATGTGGCTGGAGGAGAGAAACAGATACTTTAGGAGCCTCCCCTGGGCTAGGGAGAGTTGCTCTAGTCCCCACTGATTGAAGAAATTGATATGCATGAGGGATTTAAGCCTCCTACCTCTCCTACCAACTTCCTATTCCTTCCCCCTCCCTAACCAGACAAAGCAGCCTCAAGTTCACCTCCTTTCTTTCTATTACAATGCTCATCAATTCTGACTAGAGGGAAAAGTCCTGCCCTGAATGTTACACAGAGTTGTAGAGTCAATAGAGATTTGTGGAGCTTATTAATATTTCCATTTAGACTAGTGTTGGACCCCTTACCCACCTATATTTTTCCAAGTTGTACAGTCAATAGAAAATACTGCTGTTTCTAGTGAGTGAAAAGGCAGAAGGAAATCTTCTGGTTCTAGCAGATCATAAAAGTGTCCAGATGGTGTCTAAACCATTCAATACTATAGTGTAATAGAGGAGTTGAGAACAGACCCCAAAATCAATAGATCTGATTATTGTTATTTTGTCTCTTCTCCTGTCTTCCCTATTGGAAATTATAATTGTTTCTCAGGGGATGGGGAACTGGGCAGGTGGGAGGTAGAGGAAACTCAAAATGGTAGGTAAGAGGGAGCAATCCAATCAAACTCTCTCAACATTCCCCTCTAAACAACTTTAAAATAGAGCCTCAAATCAAATTTTGGAGTGGCTGAGCCAACAGATTATTGTTTGTCCTTCATTCTATAAGAGGACCAATGACATTAAGAGTTGATGAGCAGAGCCAAAGGTCACGGCAATGCATTGTTCTCGTCTAAAAAACTTAGGAGATCACTGACACTGGGTAGAAGCCTGTTCAGAGTATAGATGAGGCAACAGGGGTGCCAGCAACAACAACAGCTATTCTTTTACCTCAAATATAGTAAGGGGTTCAGATAATTAATCAGAAAAAGATACTAAGGGACTCTTTATTGATACTGAATGCCACTGGCACTGACAATTCAATTCTGGGTCACACTTTTGAGGACTGAGAATAGTGCTTGTGATGAGTCATAAGAGAACAGGGGCCTTTGTCACAGTTCTGGGGCTAAGAAGAGTGCTTGTGCTGGAGAGGATGAGAGAAAATAGGCACACTAATTGTTGGTAAAGTAGTGGTCCTGTCATTCTGAAGAACAATTTGAAACAATGTCCCAAGGTCTATAAAGTTGTGCATGATCTTTGACTAAGCAATGTCCCTACTAGGTCTGTATCTGAAAAAGATCAAAGAAAAAGAAAAGGACCTATACATTAAAAAAAAATGTTTATAGCATCTCTCTTTGTGATGGGAAAGAAAAGAAACTTCCAGGGGCAGCTAGATGGCACAATGGATAGAGCACTGACCCTGAAATCAGAAGGACCTGAATTCAAATCTGACCCGGACACTTAATACTTGTAGCTGTGTGACCCTGGGCAAGTCATTTAGCCCCAATTGCCTCAGCAAAACAAAACAAAACAAAAAAGAACTTCAAGGGGATGATCATTAATTGAGAAATAGGTAAATGAGTAATGATATATGTTGGGATGTAGTATTATTATACTATAAGAAATCACAAGGGGGTGGTATCACAAAAATATCACAAGACATTTATTAACTGCCCAAAGTGAAGTGAGAAGAATTGGGAGATCATTGCTTATAATAACAGCAATGTTGTGATGAGGATCAACTGTGAAACATTTGGCTACTCTGATTAATACAATGATCTGAGACAGTTCCAAAGAATTAATGATGAAAAAAATGCTATCCACCTCCAGAAAGAAAACTGATGAATTCTGAGTGCAAATTTGAAGTATGATTTTCTCTATTTTTTTTTGCTTTTTTGTGCAATATAGTTGATAAAGAAATATGTTTCCATGACTTAACATGAATAATTGATATCATATTGCTTGCCTCCTCAGTGGGTGGGAGGAAGGAAGAGAATTTGGAGCTCCAAATTTTAAAAAGAATGTTTAAAATAAATAATGTTTTTTAAAATTTAAAAAAAATTGCCTCTGACCTTCATCAAAAACAAAACCAGACAAACAAAAGCAACAGCATATAAAAAGCAAGACTACTAACTTTAGTTCCTCTCGGGTTTTTTTCCACAATCATGATTTTCATGTTTTGGTAATGAATGCAGGTTGATTTAATTTAACTCATAATGACTGAAGACAATAATAGCACTAAATTCCCAAGGTTGTTATAAGGCTCAAATGAGATAATATTTATAAAGTGATTTGCAAACCTTAAAGAACTCTAATTATCAGTATTATTATTATTCCTGAAATTAAGTATAATTTAGAGAAACAATGCTATAGAGTTGAAAACCAAGGCAGTGATTGGGTTTTTTTTTCTCCTATTTTTGTACCCTTTACATTTAGCACAGTGTTTGACATATAGTGTTTTTAATAAATGTCCATTGACTTGAGTAAGGATGATTTAGGTTTAAGTCTGCTTCTCATATATAGAGTTTCTGGGAGTTTCCTTTATACCCTTCCACCTCATATCCCACCCTCTGGCAAACATCCTACTAAAAATTCCAAAAAAGTTGCTGACTAGTAATTGATCATTGAGTAGTTCCCTAACCCAATTAAATCACAAGACCCAACCAAAAAACCTTTTTTAAAAGTTATAATTTTTGTAAAGTAATTCAGTATTGACGGCAATAAAACCTCTCAGTTTGGTTGATTTCATTTAACAGAGGTTGCCAGAAAGTACACGTGGTGCCTCTTTGTTAATTCATCTGCAAAACAGGCAAAATGATATTCATATTACCTCCTTCTCAGGATCTGGGTGAGGAATCCCTTTGTATTCCATCAAAAACTATCTTGGGCTTCCCCAAATTGCCATAAAACTTTCAGGATATCTGCTATCAAAATGAGCTATTCTTATAATTACTAGTTTTCCTGAACAAGGAAAAGGAAAGACCAGATAGGAAAGAAGATAAAAAAGAAAAACCTTTTATTATTTGTTCCATTGAAGAAAACAACATGATGGTGATAGGACATGGTGTTGTAGGGTACTTTGGATTTGGAGTTATAGGTCTTGGGGTTGAGTTTTAGCTTTCTCATTTACTTTCTTTGTGCTCTGGAGTAAGTCATTTCTACTATCTGAAGAGATTACTCCCTTCTAACTCCCAAACTGTGATCAGTCTATGATTTAATGAAGGCTATCTCACTTAGTATAGATTATCTGATCACTTAACTAGGGCTTTTATATCTCTTGAATGTACTTTTCCTTCCACTTTTTCAAAACTATCTTCAGCAATAACTAATTTTTGTGGCAAGATTTGTTATTAATAAGAGTGCCCTCTACTGGTTCTATTTTCTGTCTCATATACAATGACAGTCATTCAGTAAAAATTGAACTCATAGGCATGTTATAGAAATTTGAGCTGTTAAGGTTTCTTAGAGATTATCAAGTTCATTCTCTTCATTTTCATAATAAAGGAAATGGAAGTTTACATGTGAGGTTTAGCTTTAGATAAAGGCCCTGCTACACCCAATACCACTAGAATTTCAATCAACTATGTTAGATTTCAGTCTAATATTAGAAATTAATATTGAGCTGCCCGGTCAACTTCATCACAGTTTAAAGCTGGGGAATTTTTTTTTGTCTGACAGAAAGTCTTGTTTCAAATATTTTTGCTCTCTTGATCAGCTTAGACAGCATGATTTGCTTCTACTGCAGAAGGTTAAATTCTCTCCAAGACACAAGCTAAATTCCCCTGATTCAGAATGGAGGGCTATGACTCAGAAGTCCAGTCCAGGGATAATGGCAATTAGATCATACCCTTAGGGACCATTGCAGCAATTGTTCAGACTCTCTGGTTTGAAGTAATGGGGTTTTCCCTGCATTTCTAAAGAAACTATTTTTGTCTAAAAAGATTTCACCTTTACTAAGGGTTTCCTGATATTCAAAATAAAATTATGTCCTCTTACATATAGAATGAGAAGGCAACAAGGTATAGTGAATAGAGAGCCAAACTTGAAGTCAGGAAAAAAATGCTTCCTCTGACACGCATTGACTATAAGAGCCAGGCAAATCTCTAAGATTATATTGCAGAGAGGATACTCACTTTCATTAGTAAGTGAATTGCCTCATCCGGGAGTTTCTTATA
>JAJPUD010013713.1:30723-43255 GCA_023553655.1 Myrmecobius fasciatus
TCACTATTGTATCTTTTAAGTCTGCTTACTCCAGCTTGCCTGAACCTTAGTGATATATATTCTAAATAATTCCTGGAGAAGAATCCCTGAAAGTAGACAGAAGGTACCCAGAAATAGAAAATCTATTTCTGTCTTCCAGATGCTTATACTCAGCTTTCTAACTGACTTCAGGTAGGATTCTACTCCCTCTCTCCTTTTGGGGAAGCCAATTGGCTTGAGGATGATAATGATTAGATAAACTGAGACTGCAAGAAATATGGATAGAAAAGAATTTGGTATCTCATTTGAGATTCCTGCTTGGAAGATCAAGGAGGCAGTGGGGTATAGTTGAAAGAATGCTAGCTTGGGAATCAATCACAGGACTTGTGTTCAAATCTGCTTCCGATAATGCTTACTATTTATATGACATTTGGGAAGTCACTTAATTGCCTAATTTTGGCTCTAATTTCCTCATTTGTAAAATGAAAGAATTGATCAGATGATAGCCTCTGAGATTCCTTCTAGCATTACATCTATGAATTTATGAATCCCTCAGTCACAATTCCTAGATACTAGTCTAGGGCATTTCAACACAATTTTCCATGGTTGGGAGCTTCAGTACCTGGTTGCTGCCACTGAAAGATAAATATGAAAGCCTTATTCTTTCTTATCTACCTTATTCCTTTCCTATTCAGCTAGAATGTCTCAAACCAACACTACTATTGCCAATCACACACATTGGTCAGAAATGTAGCCTGATATATAGATCTCAGAAATCCTCTGACTATAGCAGTATAACTATTCCTGTCTCTACAAAAATTAAAAGACTTATTGACCTCTCCCTCAGTTTCTCCACCTGACACTAGTATTCTTTCTACCCTTCTCTTTTTTTCTCCAAAATACCTTGTGTCACACAATAAAGTAATATTAGATAAAGACATGAGATACCAAGTAGCATACATTGATTCCCTCCTATCTCTACTCCCACCCAATAATTTTCTTCTGGATTGTAAAGAACCCATCTCTGTTTCCATTTCCCTCAGATTCCTTGTTTAGTTTGATGTTCTAGCCTCCTGGATTCCTCTTTCTCAAATTTGTCTTTGCCCCAACTTTCCCTCTATTCCCCCATGCCTTAGTTCACCCTCAGGAAGCAAACTACATGAGGTAATTTCTATACTTAACTTTCTGCCTTTCCAATCTCTGTGTATGACTTTCACCTTAGGGCATATGAGGCAGCAGCTAGGTAAATGGGAAAGATTGCTAGATTTGAAGTTCAAGAAATTGAGTCAAAATTGCAGCTCAGGACAACCTTGCCCAATTCTTTTGTCTTGTCAAGATCCCAATTTCTTTATGAATATCTAAATCTATCTTTAGGAATATCCAGTCACTTTAGTAACAAGGGATATTGGTTAGCTTTAAGAGTATGCATGCACACATATACCCCCATAAACACATGTGCATAAACACAAAGACATACCATGTGTATATGTATACTGAACTCAATCCTACAATAAAAAGCATTTTCTTGCGGGGTCATGTGAAAGCTGTCATGTATACATCAAAACCTCATTTTTAGATAGTAAAGTTACAATTACAAATGCAATTCTTTCACCAAACTGCAATTCACAAAAGTTTTTACAAAGTTAAAAAAATGACTAAATCATTATTTATGTTGAATTTTAACTTTGTTGTTCAGCTGTTTTCAGGCACGTCTGACTCTTCATGACTTCATTTGTTTAATTTTTTTGGCATAAATACTAGAGTGATCTGCCATTTCATTTTCCAGATCATTTTACAAAAGAAGAAACTGAGGCACATAATTACGTGACTTGCTCAGGGTGACACAGCTGATAAGTGGCTGAGATTGGATTTGAACTTAGATCTTCTTGACTCCAAACCTAGTGCTCCATCTTCTGTGCCATCTGGTTGCCAAGAATTTTAAGAAGCATCAATAGCTATGTTAAATAATTAACTTAAATGGTTTTGTAGATTTATACATCTAAAGTTATTAAAGCTTAAGAAACTTAAATAAAATTTGAAGATCTTATATCTATCTGTTTATTTTATATGTATCTACTTATCTCTCTATCAATCAAATCCATCATCAGACAGCCTAGTTTAATGAAGTGACAGTCAAGCTTAAGGGTCAGGATGTGTTTGGATCCTTCTTCTGATATACACAAATGACCATGATCAAGGTACTTAACCTTGGATAACATTTAGGACTGGAGGAAGTGTTCTCACTGAGTGTTTCTGACATTGATGAAATGTCTATATATGAATTTGTATACACTCTCACTAACAACAATAAACCTTCCTGCTAAAGTGACTGGGTCTCTTGGTAAACATATACACTGATGTTCCCAAATTGTAATATCCACTTTTATACTTCTAAGATCTTTAATTTCATTGATTGGGGCATTCTTTCACACCATGGTAGATGGTCAGTTGTGGCTAATCCCTCTAAGAGTGATGAATCTCTCTCAACTTAGCTAGCCAGGTTTTCTGAGGACAGACAGAAAGAAGCTTTGTCAAAATGGCAGGACCAGTTCTCAGGATCACCACCTGGGTGAATCAATGGGACTATGATAATATTTAGAGAAGAAGGTTCATTGATATTTTATAACATGATTATCTTCAAACATGTGAAAGCAGAGCCAATTAAGACTTCATTATTTACATATATTTAGACAGTTACTCAAGACAAATCCTAGTCATTTAGCACTTCTCACGTCATTTTTTCTTATGTATCTCTTCCTCTATCCCCATACATGCTCTATACAGCAGAGAGGACACAGTGAAGATTCTTGGATGCAATGGAAATTAACTTTCAGCTGAAACATGGGGAAGAAGAACTATGTAAAAGATCCCCATTTATTTGTACAAGTGTTAGTGATTTACATGACATGTGCATATATATTTGTTAATAATAATAGCAGCTGGCATTTATAGAATGCTTTAACAACTGCAAAGCACTTTACACATGTATCTCATTTTATTTTCACTTAATTTTAAAAACAGATGAACATTTAACAAGAGTCAGAGTTACCTGATAGATAACTTCTTATACTTATGTAACTACTCATATCCACACAATTTCAAGGACATTGGGGGAAAACTGCCTGCATGTCAAATTGAACACCCTGTGGTAGATTTAAAGGAGGTCATGGATAAGAGGCACAAGTAGGCAACTTCATTTCTGGAGTCAGGAAAACAAGTTCAAAGTCAACCTTGAGACTTATTAGCTGAGTGACCTTGGAAAAATACTTTAATCATTGTCGACCTCAATTTTCTTACCTATAAAATGGAAAAAAATAGTAGCACCTACTTCTCAGCATTGTTGTGATTATAAAAGGGGATGACATTTACAAAAGGGCTTGATAAATGCTTGTTGCTGCAACAAGATCACGTGATGACCAACTTGAATCTTTTCAACAATGAAGTGATTCAAGGAAATTTCAATAGGCTTGTGATAGAAAGTGCCATCCAAAGTTATATAGTCAGTAACAGAACATAGATGAGTCTAAGATGTTTCTTCACAGATATCCTAGTGTACCCTTCCCTCTATAGAATACTGCCTTCCAGAAAATTCTAGAAAAGCTAAGCTATTCTTTTGATGGGGATTGGGAGTGGAAACCATGTCTTAAAATAGTTACAGTGAGATCTGGGAAATTATATTCTCATATTCACACCTTTCCATCTTTTCTTTTGCAGGCAAGCCAAACATACAAATAAATGAATTAACAAATGAATGAATGAATGAACAAATAAACTTCTAATTGGGTAGGTAGATAAATAAATAAATGGATAGGTAAATGAATGAGTGAATGAATAAATGGATGAATATATAATTTCTTTCAAACCTATTCTAGGAAAGGAAAAATCTTTCAGTGAAAATATGTTCACTTCTACCCCCAGAATCTTGCTCTGTTAGACTTGGAAACTACCTTAGATGCCAATTGATCCAACCCATAATCTGTTTCTATAAAGCTTTTACACATTACTTCTTGTTTTCTCCTCTAGGGCCAATAGAATAAGTTGGATCCTTCTTCCAAATGACAGACTTTCAAATAATTGTAAATAGTTATCATGACCTCTCCTCCCCAAACTTTCTCTTTTCCAAACTAAATATTATCATTTTCATCAAGTGGGCTTTATATGGTCTTTCACCAAAAGATGAGGTACCTACTTATCAGATATATTTTAGAGAAATATTTTTCCCCAATTGTAGGTTAGACTAGATGATTTCCAAGGTTTCTTAACTTTGAAATCTTGTGGTTGTATAATATTCAGTGCTATTCTAACATTGGGTCATTGTGGGGTTCATAGCTCAACCCAGAAGCGCAAGTCAAACTATTTGCTTTGTCAGTGAACCCTTTGACTTCTCAGCTCCTGAGTAGACAGTGACCATTTCCTTCTGGTTCAGTCTCTTTGAACATTTTCCAAGGAAATTCTGCAACGTGAAGTCATTTTATAATGTTCGAGTTAACTGCCTTGCAAACAATAAGAGTCAAATCATTCCATACACGGTACAGGGCAACAGAGGAGCTAGAAAAAAAATGTCTGCCCAATATCATAGCTACTTCAGAAATCTTTACAACTCTGTAATTGGCAAATGAAAGCATCTGTTCCTGAGACAACCACCCTGCAGATTTTTTTTTTTGCATTTTTGTTAAGTTTTCTGTGTTGGTCTTTGCTGTTATGCTGTTACCCAGTTCACCTCAGTGGCAATGGGCTACCCTCTCTGCAAGCACCCAAATGCACACACATCTTTCATAAATTACATTATACCGAGAAGTTCCAGGGAGCTCTAATCAGAATGAATCTGCCCATAATCCCTTGCAGACATAAAACAAGCCATAAAAATTCAATTGACAGGAATGCTTTGGGAGTTGCAGTTTAATGCAATTTGCCATGTGGTAGTAACATTTTACAAAAACAGAGCAGAAATCTACAATCATATGCCATTTTGAGAGTTGTACTTAATGCAACTTATTCCTTGGATATTCATTAAAAACTAATTCATTTCTATTGGAAGTCTGTTCTAGCTCATTGGATTTATGAGAAATAGCTTTTCTGTCCATTTTCATGACTCTCTGAGCCTGATTCATTAAGAAGTCCTCTCTCAAACAGCCAATATATGGCATCTGCCTAAAAAGAAATATGGCTTTTAAAACAATTGGTTCACATTTCATTGTTTCATGAGTTGAAATGATGGAACATTCCAAAGTCAGCAAGTGCTGATTGAGGATCTCAGAAAGCAAATGCTTAAGTAACTGTTATTCTCTTAGGATACTGAGAAAGCTTGACTCAGCAAACAACATACCTTAAAAAGATAACACATTACAATCATATATGAAAATGTATCACCCCAACTAAGATTTCAGTTTCTTAGAGCTGATATTAGTTTTCTATCTTGTCTTTGTACTCCCTAGCTCCTTGAAATGAGAATTGTACATAAGAGGTGCTAAATAAATACTTCTGAATGAATACACTGGTGCAGAATGAGTGCACAATAATGAGATCATGAACAGAATGAAGTTTCCAGGTAATTTCTAATTATGGAGGGCTTTATGGTTTTTAGACTCTTACAACAACCTTGGGAGAAACAGTCTAAGTATTGTCATTAGCCTTATCATATAAATGAAAAAATTAAGACTTGGACAATTATACAGCTAGTAAGTATCAGAGCCAGGTTCTGCCAGGGAAGCAGAAAACTGGAAAGAAAATTTTATATCTAAGGGTTCTGATAAAGACCTCATTTCTAAAACATATAGAGAATTAACTCAAATTTATAAGAATTCAAGCCATTCTCCAATTGATAAATGGTCAAAGGATATAAACAGACAATTCTCAGATGAAGAAATTGAAGCTATTTCTAGTTATATGAAAAAATGCCCTAAATCATTATCAATTATAAAAATGCAAATGAATGTAACTCTGAGGTACCACTTTACAACTCTTTTTGGCTAAAATGACAGGAAAAGATAATGATGAATGTTGGAGGGGATGTGGAAAAACTGGAATACTAATACATTGTTGGTGGATTTGTGAACTGATCCAACCATTCTGGAGAGCAACATGGAACTATACCCAAAGGACTATCCAACTGTGGATACCCTTTGATCCAGCAGTGTCTCTACTGGACTCATATCCCAAAAAGATTATTTAAAAAAGGAAAAGGACCCATATGTGCAAAATTTTTTGTAGCAGTTCTTTTTATAGTGGCAAAGAACTGAAAACTGAATAGATACCCATCAATTAGTGACTGGTTGAATAAATTATAATGTATGAATGTTGTGGAATATTATTGTCCTATAAGAAATAATCAGCAGGATGGTTTTAGAAAGATCTGGAGTGATTTACATGAACTGATGCTAAGTGAAGTGAGTAGAACCAAGAGAACATTGTACACAGCAAGAAAAAGATTTTGTGATGATCAATTCTGATGGACATGACTTTTCAACAATAAGGTGATTCAGGCCAATTGCATTAGACTTGTGATGGAGAGAACCATCTGCATCCAAAAAGAGTACTGTGGGGACTGAATGTGGATCACAACATGATATTTTCACCTCTTTTGTTGTTGGATTTTTATTTTCTTTCTCATTTTTCCCTTTTTGATTAGATTTTTCTTGTGCAACATGACAATTGTGGAAATATATATAGAAGAATTGCACATGTTTAACATATATTGGATTAATTGCCATCTAGGGTGAGATGCTCGTTAAGTCCAAAATAATTTAGGAGGTCAGAAAGAGAGATCTGTGACTTAATTGGGGAATGGCTATAAGCTAAAATGGATGAACCACTAGTAGTAGGACTTGTTAGTGGCAAGAAATATAGGAGCAGTTTTGCAAGCTCCCAAGCTAAAGATAATAAAGGCATGTGGCAACTAGTCAGAAAGAGAAAAAAGGGAGCCCTGTGCTAGCACTAGATAGAGCACCAGGCACTATTTGGTAATTCCATTGCCCATCTCCATTCTGGATCACAGCACAAGGGCAGAAAGGAGCATTTTTTTTGTAATAAAGGATCAAGGGCCCAAAGGAGCAGTACTGCTGAAAGTCACGTTAGCAAGGGTTGAAAAGTCATATTAATTGATAACCTGAAGGATCAGGGCAGTTCCTGGGTAAAGACCACAGACCAGTTATTGCAACTCTACCTGGATCATCCTACCATAGAAGCAATGAAAATTTCCAAACTCCCAGAACTATTGTCTAAAGACAGAGGTATACAAAAACCCAAAGATGGAGACAGTGCTTTTCTTTGTCCTATCCCCCCATACCAGGAACATAGCCCAAATCTAATAAAAAGTTAAAAGTCCAAGAAATGGGCTGGGAAAATGAGCAAACAATGATAACAATCATAAAAAATTATATTGTGAAAAGGAAGATCAAGACAAAAGCTCACAAGAAGAAAATAATGTCAAAGTAGCTACAAACAACACCTTGAAGAAAAATGTGAATTTGACACAAGCCCAAAAAGAATTCATGGAAGAGCAAAAAAATATTTTCAGGGTGGCAGAGGAAAAATTGGGTAAAGAAATGAGTGAGTGAAGAAAATTATAAAAATGCAATTATAAGCTTGGTGAAAGAAGGACAAGAAAAATAACCAAAGAAAATAGCACTGCCAAGAAGTTACTACAAAAAGTTAGAAAAAATAATAACTAAATTCATCTTGAAGAACAAAAAGTCAAGAATTTCGAGGAAATTAATGAAACAAAATGCAAATGAAAGCGGCCTAGTTGTACCAGACCTAAAACCATATTATAAAGCAGCACCATTTGGTACAGGCTAAGAAATATAGTTGTCAATCAGTGGAATAGGTTAGGTTCACAAAACAAAATAGTCAATAATCTAGTGTTTAACAAACCCCAAAAAACCCAGCTTTTAGGATAAGAACTCATTAATTGACAAAAACTGCTGGGTAAAATTGGAAATCAGTATGGCAGAAACTAGGCACTGACCAACACTTAACATCCTATACCAAGATAAGATCAAAATGGGTTTCATGATTTAGACATAAAGAGTGATATTATAAGCAATTTAGAAAGCAAAGGATAGTTTACCTCTCAGATCTGTGAAGGAAAGAATTTGTGTCAAAGAAGAACTGGAGTACATTACTGAATAAAAAATGGATAATTTTGATTATATTAAGTTAAAAAGTTTTTGTGCAAACAAAACCAATGCAGACAAGATTAGGAGGGAAGTAATAAACTGGGGAAAATTTTACATTCAAGGGTTCTGATAAAGGCCTCATTTCTAAAATATATAGAGAACTGACTCAAATTTATAAGAATTTAAGCCATTCTCCAATTGATAAATGGTCAAAGGATAAGAACAGATAATTTTCAGATAAAGAAATTAAAACCATTTCTATTCATATGAAATGGTGCTCTAAATAATTATTAGAGAAATGAAAATTAAGACAACTTGGAGTTACCAATATACACTTCTCAGACTGGCTAAAATGACAAGGAAAAGAGGGAGAGGAGAAGTAAGGGAGAGAGAAGGGAAGAAGAAATGAAGGAAGGAAGGTAAAAATAAAAAAGGAAACTATAAAAAAATATAATAAATATTCATGTAAGGATTTTAAATAAAATACTAGCAAGAATTTTATAGAAATACATAACAAAGAGTATACACTATGATCAAGTATAATTTATACTAGGAATATAGGGTTGGTTCAATAGTAGAAAAACCATAGCACCTAGGAGGTACAGTGGGATAGAGTACCAGGCTTGAAGTCAAAAAGATCCAATTTCCTGAGCTCAAATTCAACCTCAGATTCTTACTAACTTTATGATTCAGGGCAAGTTACTTAAAGCTGTTTACCTCAATTCCTCATGTGAAAAATGAGCTGGAAAAAAGAAATGACAAACCACTCTGATATCTTTGCCAAGAAAGCTCCAAATGAAATCACAAAGAGTTGGACATGACTGAAAGAATTGGACAATAACAATAAAAATCATCACAATTAACCATACTTATAATAAAATTACAAAAATTATGATTTTTGTAATGACTTTTTATTTTTCAAAATACATGCAAAGATAATTTTCAACATTCATCCTTGCAAATTGCATCCCAAAATTTTCTCCCTTCCTTCCTTCCTCCCTCTTCTCCTAAATAGCAAATAACCCTATAAAGGTTAAATATGTGCATTTCTAAAGATATTTATTATGCTGCACAAGAAAAATCAGATTAAAAGAAGAAAAAATGAGAAAAAAAGAAACAACAAAAAAGTGAAAATACTATATTGTGATCCATATTCAATATCCATAGTTCTCTCTCTGGATGTAGATGGCTCTCTCCATCATAAGTCTATTGGAATTGATATGAATCACCTCATTGTTGAAAAGAACCATGTCCATCAGTTGATTATCACATAATCTTGTTATTGCTATGTACAATGTTCTCCTGGTTCAGCATCAATTCATGCAAAATCTGCCAGGCTTTTCTGAAATCAGCCTACTCATTATTTCTTATAAAACAATAATATTCCAGTACATTCATATGCTGTAACTTTTTCAGCTTTTCCCCAACTGATGGGCATCCTTTCAATTTCTAGTTCTTTAACATTACATAAATGGCTGCTAAAAAGATTTTTGCATATGTGGGTACTTTTCCCTTTATTATCATATTTTTGGGATATAGACCCAGTAGAAACAATGTTGAATCAAAGGGTATATACAGTTCAATAACCCTTTGGGGATAATTCCATATTGCTCTCCAGAATAGTTGGATCAGTTCACAAGTCCACCAATGATGTATTAGTGTTCCAGTTTTCCCACATCCCCTCCAACATTTATCATTTTCTTTTCATCATTTTAGATAATCTGAGAGGTGTGAAGTGGTTGTTTTAACTTGCATTTATCTAATCAATAGTGATTTAGAGCATTTTTCCATATGACTAGAAATGGCTTTAATTTCTTCATCTAAAATTGTCTGTTAATATCCTCTGGCCATTTATCAATTAAAGAATGGCTTGTATTATTATAAATTTGAATCAATTCTTTATAAATTTTAGAAATAAAGCCTTTTTTAGACTCCTTGGATAAAATTTCTTCCCAATTTTCTGCTTCCCTTCTAATTTTGGCTGCATTGCTTTTGTTTGTACAAAATCTTTTTAATTTAATATGATCAAAATTATCCATTTTGCATATCATAATGTTCTCTAGTTCATTGGACATAAATTCCTTCCTTCTTCACTGATCTGAGAAGCAGACTATTCCTTGTTCTCTTTATCTGCTCAATGTTAAAATCATAAATCCATTTTGACTTTATCTTGTTATATTGTGTTGTGTTAGTCAATGCCTAGTTTCTGTCATACTATTTTCCAATTTTCCAAGCAATTTTTATCAAATAGTTCTTAACCTAGAAGCTGGAGTCTTTGGGTTTATCACACACTAGCTTACTATAATTATTGTGTCTTGTGAACCTAACCTATTCCATTGAGCCACTACTTTATTTCTTAACCAGTATCAAATGGTTTTGATGACTGCTGCTTTATAATATAGTTTACAGCTAGGCCACTTTCATTTGCATTTTGTTCATTAAGTCCTTTTAAATTCTTGACCTTTAGCTCTTCTAGATGAATTTTGTTATTATTTTTTAGCTCTATAATTTTTGGCAGTTTTGGTATGACATTGAATAAGTAGATTAATTTAAGTAGAATGGTCATTTTTATTATATTAGCTAGCCTAATTATGAACACAATATTCTTCCATTTTTTTAGATATAACTTTATTTGTATGAAAAGTGTTTTATAATTGTATTTATCTAGTTCCTGGGTTTGTCTTGGCAAGTAGACTCCCAAATATTTTATATTATCTATAGTTATTTTAATTGGAATTTTTCTTCCTATCTCTTGCTGCTGGACTTTGTTGATAACATATAGAAATGCTAATAATTTAGCAATTTATGGATTTATTTTATATCCTACAACTTTGCTAAAATTGTTAGCTATTTCTAGTAGTTTTTTTAATGGATTCTCTAGGATTCTATACCATCATATCATCTGCAAAAGTGAAAATTTTATTTCCTCATTCCTTAATCTAATTCCTTCAATTTCCTTTTCTTCCCTCATTGCTAAATCAACAATTTTAATACAATATTGAATAGTAATGGTGATGGTGGAGCCATGGTGGCGGAGATCAGACAGGAGTCTCTGTAACCTCCTCTAACCTCCCCTCAAACCAACAACATATGAAGCCTCTAGACTGATTCTGAAGCAAAAAAATCCACAATATCTGGAGAACAACACGATTCTAGAAGAAGATACTCTGGAAGAACCTCAAAACAGGTCTGTTTTAATGGGGCAGGAGGTGGCCTACTGAACCCAGACTGCAGCGCAGGGAGACTGGGTCAGGGAGCTGGAGCAGGGAGCTGGAACAGGAGTCGGAACAGGAGTGGGAGCATTGTGCTTTTCACACACCTGGGAGTCTTCTGCAAGCCTCTTGGAACAATTTGTCCTGAGTGTGAGCAGGTGGTTTGGAGGGTCTGCCTTTTGAGGGGGATAGATTGTGAACCACTGAACCCCTGATGAGCATCAGACCTAGGTGCCATTACACAGCACCTTAAAGCAATCAATCAAACAACAGGACTGATAAGCACCAGAAATAATTCAATCAGAGGAGCTGCCCAGTTCCTGAAATAATTCAATCAGCAGAACTGCCCCAGGGCAAATTAAAGCAGCTGTCCCACTTTTGCCCTAAACAGACCTCACACCTTTAAAAAAAAAAATGAATAAAAAAACCAAAAAGAGCTCTCACCATAGATAACTTTTATGGAGAGAGGGAAGAACAGACTTCAAATCCTGAGGCCCCTAAAGATAAAGCAACTCCAGAAAAAGCCCCAAAGAGGGACATGAAGTGGACTCCATGTCACAAGGCTTTCATTGAAGATTGCATTAAAAATCTGAAAAGAGAGTTAGAAGAAACATGGGGAAATGAAATGAAATCACTGCAAAATAAAATAGAAAAAATGGAAAAAGAATGCAATGAACAAAAAAAATGTCATTGGTCAATTGCAAAAGAAACTAAAAACAGTAACTGAAGAAAATAAGACATTAAAAATTAGAATCGAACAATTGGAAATGAATGACTCATGAAGACTTCAAAAATCAGTCAAACAAAAACAAAAATATGAAAAGATAGAGAAAAACATGAAATATCTCCTAGGAAAAACAACTGACCTGGAAAATAGATCTAGGAGAGACAATCTAAGGATTATAGGGCTTCCTGAAAGCCATGATGAAAAAAAGAACCTGGACACTATATTCCAGGAAATCATAAAAGAAAACTGCCCTGATATTTTACACCCAGAAGGCAAAATACTCCTTGAAACAATCCACCGATCACCTCCTGAAAGAAACCCAAAAATTAAGTCCCCCAGAAATATCGTGGCTAAATTCCAGAACTATCATACCAAGGAAAAGATATTACAAGAAGCCAGAAAGAAACAATTTAAATATCGGGGAGCTACAATTAGGATCACACAGGACCTAGCAGCTTCTACTTTGAAGGATCGAAGGGCCTGGAATCAGATATTCC
>JAJPUD010013714.1:0-40578 GCA_023553655.1 Myrmecobius fasciatus
AGAGAGAGAGAGAGAGAGAGAGAGAAAATTAAAAGAGGATGGGGTTCAAATCTTGGCTTTGACGTTCATTGATAGTGTGAACAGTGACAAATTATTTAATCATTGTAAGTCTCAGTTTCTTCATTAAATAGAGATGATGTTAATACTTACAGAGCCATTCTCATTGTATTGTTATGGGGAAAATAATATATAAATACTAGCTATTATTACCATCAGATCTCATTGTTTCCTCATTTTTTCTTTTGGAATGTTTTGTTGTTATTCTTTTCTTTTTAAATGTCACTGCCATTTTCTAATGACTCCTACTCCCTCAAATATCCCAACACTAAACTTTTCTTTATAATGAATAACATACTCAAACAAAAACAAATAAACACACTGGTCATGTTATTCTGCACCTATATTGTATTACCTCTTTGTCAGTTGTCTGATTCACTACTGCACTGATCATAGTTCCAAAGCCTTTTACTATTTTTTCCATTGTATTAACATCATATACATTACTCCTTGGTTCTATTTGCTTCACTATGAATTAATTCATATAAGTCTTCCCAAGTCTCTCTGAATTCTTTTTATTTATTATTTTTCTTAGGAGAAACTCTCAGTGAGGACTAGTTAATTGAATAGAACGACTGCATGGATTTTTTGAAATCCATAGATAATCCCCAAATTTCTTTTTACCTGGAAAAAGTCTACTTTCCTTCCTTCAAATATGAAATAAATCAGTCTTTCTGAATGCTTATTATATTCAAGACCCAAGGAGAGAGACTATAGTAAGTATAAGGAACAAAACTCTGTCTCTGACTATGTAAGCAGTTCTCTAAAACAGAGAAAATGGCAACTTCAATTAATGTAGAGGGAATTTTCTACTTCTGAATGTTCCCTGTCCCAATGAAATCAGAGATTCATTGGCTATCCCAGATTCCTTATTATCATAGAGTTTATATTTGGGGATTTATGACATAAATTCATGCAAAGTTTAATAAGTACAGAAAATGTCATAAGGCAACCCTTAATTAAAATAAGTAAAACTGAAAATGAACTTGGATGGAAAGGATCCTAGGCCTTGGAGGATGAATAGGATTAGTATAGGTGTTTCAAATCTCTCCCCTTTCCAATTAGATCTGGCTGTGTTAGTTCCTTGCTCAAAAGTTCTAGTGGTTCTAGAGGTTAAGTGATTTGCCCAAATTCACACAAACATGGCAGTTAGCAAAGGCTTCTATGATAAAATACTAACTTCTCTGTTGGCATTAAAAGCCCCTAATTATTAGGCTCCAGTCTACCCTTCCAGGATTATTACATATTACTCTTATCTTCTGTAACCAATTCAACCTACTTACTATTCTTTAATAGTGATCTTTAATCTCAATGCTTTGGTTTAAAGATTCTTGTAATGAACACCTTCCTTTCTTACTACTGTAGTGAGACACATGTATAGGATACATGGGGCAAAGGAATAGCTCACAACTCCTGGTATTTCATAACCTGGAAGTCTTTTTATGAGTACATAATTATCATTGCTCTCCCATACAATGATCATACTTTCTTAGATGGTTACCTTTTTGCATCTATATTTGTAACCTGTATGCTCTTTCTTTTCCTAACTTCATGGTTATATTCTAATAATACAGTTTCTTTGATGAGATGCTTAATTGGGAGAGAGTTAAGAGAGGTAGAGAGAAAAACTCTCCTAATGCCTAACAGTGATTCCTTTTCAGGAGCTAGAGTCTTCTTAAACAGGAACTCTTCTATCACTAGCATGAGCCACTGCTAAATTGCACTAACCACTAGACTGACTTTTATTTTTATACCTAAACCCAGAGGTAAGTCTGATGCATTTAGACAAACACAAGATACTTCCTGTGTGTCATTATCTGTCTTCATGCAATGATCAAAGCACTTTAATCCTCTCAGAATGATGAAAGACTTATTCCCATCTAGCTTATACTATTGATTGATTAATCCAGTCAAAGTATTTAGATTTTCTGTAGAGTAGGGGAATGCATTTTTATATTTACTTTATATGTATCTTATATTTACTTTATGTGTAAATATTTTCTTCACAGATAAACTAAGTCCCTTGCAAGCAGGAATTGCTTTGTCTTTATCTTTGTATCTTCTTTGGTACATGTAGTAGGCACTTAACGTTTGTTAATTAATTAATCAACTGACTGGTAAAGAGAAGAACAGGAGATTAAGGGACATAACATCATCTCTATTATTAAAGTTCATAGGGTTACAGATCTAGACCTAGAAGGGAAGCCATCTAATCTAATCACCTAATTTTGCAGATAAAGAAACAATTATTGCCATTTGGCAGCAATAACCTCCCTTTGAGGTGGTAAGGAAGGGAATGATACTCAGAAACTTCTTTTTTTTGTCATTTCAGTCATCTCCTATTCTTTGTGACCCCATTTTGGATTTTCTTAGCAAAGATACTAGAGTAATTTTCCACTTCCTTCTCCAGATCATTTTACAAATGAGGAAACTGAGGAAAACAGGATTAACTAATTTACCTAGTTACTTTGCCCAGAGGATGAATTTGATTCTGGGCCTATCTACTTGCCTTAGACACTTCTTAGAAGTCATTAATCTTCAGGAAGGATTCTACGTTGTACAGCTGAAATAACACTCAGCTGAACTTCAGGGTTCCTGGATTCTAGTTTTGGGTCTGCCACAGGGTTGTTTGGAAAAGAGGTTTCTGAATCTCAGTTTCTCCAATTAACTATAAAATGGGAATAATAGTCCTTGCCTTGCTTACTCCATGAGGACTGTGAGGATTTATTGAGACAGTGTATGAGAAAGATTTTTACTAAAAGTACAAGGTACCATTGAGGATGCACCAGCGTGGCCCCTGAAGCAGAGATCATATAGGAATGAAACCCTGCCACTTAGCTCCAATGAAAAGCCAATTTGCTACAAGCCAGAATCTGCAGTGGTATGAATTTAATTTTTCTGTCTTGAAATTTTCAGTAGCTCTTCCCATATTATATATAATTTTAATCTTCACTAGAATGATCAGAATATACCTATAGGCTTTCTTGAATTGGAAGGACTTGGGTTGTTGTTTTTGGATAGCAGGGCTAGATTCCCTTGCTTTGGTATTTGGGGGGTGGAAAGGTTATAAGGTAAAATAAGATAGGGCAGGTGGGGTAGTCAAATTAATGCTTTTGGTTTTTTCCTTCATTCAGTCTCCTGGGAGACAGACAATCTAACATCTATTGGTATAAAGAAGCCCTGGCCAAAAAAAAAAATTAGGAATTGAATTTCATATAGGTGATTGGTGGATATAGAGATAGAAAACTCAGAATATATGTAAAAATTTTTTAAATTAAGGCTTTTTATTTTCAAAACATATGCCTGGATAATTTTCAATATTCACCCTTATAAAACCTTGTCTTCCAATTTTTCCCCTCCCTTCCTCCCACCCCCTCTCCTAGATGGCAAGTAATCCAATACATGTTAAACATGTGCAATTCTTCTATACATATTTCCACAATTTTCATGCTGTACAAGAAATATCAGATTAAAAAAAGAAAAAAAAATGAGAAAGAAAACAAAATGCAAACAAAAACAATCCACACTCAGTCCCTATAATCATTGGAACTAGCCTGAATCACCTCATTGTTGAAAAGAGCCATGTCCATCAGAATTGATCATCATATAATCTTGTTGCCATGTGCAATGATCTTCTGCTTCTGCTCATTTCACTTGGCATCAGTTCATGTAAGATTCTCCAGGCCTCTTTGAAATCATCCTGCTCATAATTTCTTTATAGAACAATATATTTCATAACATTCATATACCATAACTTATTCAGCCATTTTCCAACTGATGGACTCACTCAGTTTCTAGTTTCTTGCCACTATAAAAAAGGGTGCCACAAACATTTTTGCACATGTGGGCCCCTTTTCTCCTTTATGATCTCTTTGGGATACAGGCCCAATAAAGGCACTGCTAGATCAAAGGGTATGCACAGTATGATAGCCTTTTGAGCATAGTTCCAAGTTGTTCTCCAGAATGGTTGAATCAGTTCCACCAATAATGTATGTGTGTCTCAGTTTTCCCTTATCCCCTCTAACATTTCATCATTATCTTTTCTTGTCATCTTAACCAATCTGAGAGGTGTGTTGTGGTATCTCAGAGTTGTCTTAATTTGCGTTTCTCTTATCAATAGTGATTTAGAGCACCTTTTCATATGGCTAGAAATAGTTTCAATTTCTTCATCTGAAAATTGTCTGTTCACATCCTTTGACCATTTATCAGTTGGAGAATGGCTTGAATTCTTATAAATTTGAGTCAGTTTTCTATATATTTTTAGAAATGAGGGCTTTATCAGAACCCTTGAATATATATCTCATCTTTGAAATTATCCCTCCAAAGACCCAAATCCACAAAGGTCAAAGTAGTTAGATCTTAGAAATCAACTAGTTCAATCACCTCATTTTATAGATGAATAAACTAAGGTCTAGAGATTTGGAAATGACTTGTTCTACATCTCCCAGGAGATGCAAGATGATGTAGTTTTCCCCCACCTCAGACAAAACCAATATTCCTTCTGCTCCTTCTCCCCTACACACCCCCCAAATTAAAAACATGTAAACAAAGGATTTCTGGGGAACCAAGAACCAAACACATAGCTCTATTTCTGACTTGGAACTAATCTGTCAAGCCCTTATTGCATACCTACAAGAATACAATAATGTGCTAAGAGCAATAGGAGCAAAAAAAATTTAAAAAAAGGAACTCTGGTCTCAAGTTACTTACAATCTAGTTTGGGAAAAATCTTAGAACACAATACAAGATGATATATATTATAAAAGTAAGTGTCAGTCTTTTTCACTTTGAAGCTGTAAGTAGCAGAAGTGAGAAAACCTCCAGGATAGTGTTTATTACGTTGATTTTTTTTCTTTTACTGATATAGTGTTATTTGTCAAGGAAGGAATAAGAGACAATGAGTCAGGTGATTTGGAGACTTCTTTGTGGTGAAGCATTATAGCTCTGGGGGCCCACTCTTCCTGAGTGGTTTAGCCAATGTGTCTCTGGGTTCCTCAGGGTAGTCTTGTGTGCCAGGCTATACTGCTAAATTTCCTGAGGTCATAAGCACAGATAATGAATCCGTGTCACAAAGTCAGCAGTGGACAGTGCCCTTGAAAACACTTGAGTCAATTTCAGTTGTGTATGTGTGTGCTTGTATCAGAGGACAAAAAAATCTGGTACCTATCCCTCTATGTGTATATTAAATATTATATATATAATATGTATATATATATATAATATATATATATATGCATTTATAAATCAAGTATGGGTGAGTGCAACAAGTTCATCTAATTCTGGGAAAATCTAGGTGCTAACAACAGTACCAAAAGAGTCATCTCCTGATTTGCTTTCTTTGTTCAAAGGTGATCTAGCAAGGGTATTCTGATATATGCTCAGAAATGACCAAATAATTGCGGAAACTTTCTCTGTCACGTTGGCTAAACCCACTTCAGGCAAAAATGGGAACATCTTCTCTCTCATGGATTATATTCTTTCCTCTCAATTTCAAACTATAACCTTAAAGTGTTATAATTACTAGTAATGCCCTGTTAAGAGAGAGGAAAGGAAGCGATTGGGAACTAAATTATGCTAACAAATTTTCCCAGCTCTGTATCTTGGCAAAACAATGGTGGGAAAGGAATTATGGGTTTACTTTCATCCTCACCAAGCCTACCAGATATTGGTCAGCCCAGCTCTAGGCCACTCTCATCCCTCACTCTCCAGGCTTACAATCCTGCTTGGCCAAGATGTCTCAGTTCCATATGGTGTCCTAGCTTTCAATCATAGGAAGCAGCACCCAATTGACCTTCTATGCCAGTTCAGAAGAAGCATGAAGAACCAAAGAGTTTTCCTTCTCTTTTTCTCCATCTCTCCAGATGGCTTTTTGGTTGAAATCTAACCTCAGGCCCTGAAGGCCCAGAAATCTGGGGCATGCTGGCTAATTTTTGTGAACCTGTGTACCTGCATACTAGTCCATCAAGTTTTTTGACCTTTGGTTCTCCAAAGTCTCTGTGGTTCCAAGGTCTTTTTTTTTTTGGTTCCAAGGTCTTGAACTATATTATCTATATATCTGTCATTCATATCTTGCATATCTATTGTTATCTCTCTATCTAGCTTCGTTTTTCAAAATCACATGGTTTGGATTACAAATGTTATAAAAGTGTCTAAGAGGAAAAGATCAATACAGGATGAATTATTTGAGGAAGGCTTCATGAAATAAAAGACTGGTCTCTGAAGAGTAGTGAAGATGGCATTCTAAGTTTCAAAGGCCTAGAGGTAAGATTGAGTCTGACAAGTAGAGGAGGCAATAAGGAGACCATCAGGAGAGAAGTAAGATTGAGGGGGAGTCAAATTGTGGGGGCCTTGAAGAGCAAGAGTAAAGTTGAGTCTTCATGCAGCAGGCAATGAATATCCATTGAAAGTTTTTCTGCAGAGGAATAGCATGGGTAGAGATACAGTGGGGGAACTGGGCTAAGTAGCAAATAATATAATATCCTGAGGAAGATTGTGCTCCAAGGGTTTAGGGTATGTAAGAAGAGAATGCAATAAAAAGTTGTCTCTTGTATTTAGTATCATAGTTCTATTGACCTTTTATGCTAAGATATTAATGAAAACATATCAGTGAAATTAGTGCTAAATTTAACTTCTTAAAATAAGATTTTTGCATAGAGACATTTCTGACTAGCTAAATTGGAAATGCAAATCAATACACATGCAGGGAAAGTCAGGCAATCTGAGAGAAATGGGACACAGTCTAATTGTAACTAAGTTGAACAAGGCACTTACTTCTCTTTTCTGACCCTTGGTGTTTTTATGTCTAAAAAAAGAGGGGGTTGGACTAGGTGGTTTCTAAGGTTCCTTTCAGGTCTAACATTCTAGGATTCTGTGAGCCTATGATTCCAGGAATAGAAATTTAGATATTGGACAAAATTGGGGTGGGGTGGGGAATGGTGTGGAAAGAGAGGGTATAAAGCTAGAGGGCTAAAGGTGAGTTTCGTCTCTGAAAACTCATTCCTGCTGCCCATTGGAGAAGTCCCCATCACTGACAGATGCAAATTAAACCATCTAATATTCTCTTGCAAGGAAGAGCTGATTAGTGATTAAAGGGCTTAAAAAAATAATGCCATTAAAGCTAATGCCATCAAAATCAGAACTTCAGACTCCAGTTCATAATTATGAATATACCTTGAGATTCATTGGAGAGAGGCCATTTACATTTTAACACATGCTACACAGGCATCAGAATTCCACCTTTCCCCCTCTCATTAAAGGACCCATTTCATTCATTTATTCATTCATGTTTTTTAGAATCTAGAAAAGACTGGTCATTTCAGAAAGAATATCTCATCATTCAACCATTATATCCTTATCAGGCTCTTGTGTACCCAGTCTTGTGCTTGGTCCTATGGGATATACAGGGAAGAAAAGCCGGACCCTCCCTCAAGGAACTTATAGTCTAATTGTTTCACAAATGAAAGAGTTGAAAAAATGACAAAAAAGTCCTATGTAATCAAGTTCCAAGGGCAGTGATGGGGGAGGAGGGAGAAAAGAAATCTTGGCAGAACTCAGTTGGGTGAGTTCAGGGAGTAGGGAGTGCTTGAAAGCCCTTGAAAGATGAGTGGGATTTATGCAGAAAGACTAGTATCTCCTTATTTGTACATCATTTGGATACAATTTGACTATTTACAGTAATGATATGAACCTTAGATTTTACATCACATCTAAGGCAAAACATTTATTCTCTTATAAAATCTGCTCATTGGAAAATAGGGATTGACAACTACATTAAAAAAAAAATCCCCTAATGACCATTTGTTTTTAAAACACAAAACTGCAGGGAAGTCTTCATTATTAGTGAATCAATAGATATTTACTGAATGCCTCAAGCCTAATTAGGAAGAAAATACACACACACATTTAGATGACTAAGAATATGCAAGTTAATACAGAAAATAAAAACATAGGAATTCAGAGGAGGAAAAGACATTAACTGGGGGTGATTGAGAAAGACATGGAAGAGCTTAGGAGCGGGGACCTGAACTGGGCTTTCTGAATAGGTACGCTTTGCATTTCTATTGGGCTTATATCCCAAAGAAATCATAAAGGAAGGAAAGGGCCCCACATGTGCAAGAATGTTTGTTGGCAGCCCTTTTTGTAGTGGCTAGAAACTGGAAATTGAATAGATGCCCTTCAATTGGAGAATGGCTGAATAAATTATGGTATATGAATATTATGGAATATTATTGTTCTGTAAGAAATGACCAGCAAGATTATTTCAGAGAGGCTTGGAGAGACTTACATGAACTGATGCTGAGTGAAATGAGCAGAACCAGGAGATCATTATACACGGCAACAACAGTACTATATGACGATCAATTCTGATGGACATGGCTTTCTTCAACAACGAAATGTTTCAAACCACCTCCAATTGTTCACTGAAGAAAGCCATATACACCCAGAGAGAGGGATGCGAAATGTGGACCACAACATAACATTCTCATACTCCTTGATTGATGTTTGCTTACATTGTGTTTCCTTTATCTGATATATCTTTTGTGTAGATACGATTTTTCTTGCACAACAATAAGTTTGGAAATATGTATACATATGTTCGATTTGCCAATATTTTAACATAATTAACATGTAGTGGATATCCTGCCATCTAGGGGAGGGGTGGAGAGCTGGGGGGAAAAATTTGGAACAGAAAGCTATGTAAGGGTTATTGTTGAAGAATTACCCACACATGTTATGCAAATAAAATAAAAAAAATTAATTAAAAAAAAAGAAATTAATTCAGACAATTCACTGAAAGGTCAAATACTGAAGCTGAAACTTAAACACTTTGACCACATAATCAGAAAACGGGACTCATTAGACAAGAATCTGATGTTGAAAAAGATAAAAATCAAAGAAAGAAGGGGTCAGCAGATCATGAAATATAATGGTGTCATAGAAGCAATGCACGTGAGCCTGGGTAGATTTCAGGATTCAGTGAAGGATAGAAGGGTTTGGTGTGCTGTATAGTTCATGGACTCATAAAGAGTTGGACATAACTGAATGCCTAAATAACAACAACTTTTGATTTCAGAAGCAAAAAAAAAAAAAAAAAGAATAGGTACGCTTTGAATAGGCAGGGAAGGAAAGGATATCATCACTGGCAGTAAGGATGGTATGAGGTGGATGTTGAGATGGTAATGGATCTGCTGTTATCAAAGGACAGTGAGAAGAGGGGCTCTCTGACCAGATTAGAGGGTCTAGGAAAAGGAATATTGGAACATAGCATTCAAGAGATTAAGACTAAATTATGCTGGACCTTGAATAGCAGGCCAAAGAATTTTTATTAAACTCTGAATGATCTTTAGTGATAAAAGCAGATGTTAGGGAACTAATAGACTCTCTGAGAATTTCTTATTAACTGAAGGAAGATAGGAACAAGGTGCCTTAATCTTATACTTGGTCTCCTAGTTGAATGGAACCTCCAAGACTTCATTACCCTACTTCAGGTGACTTAGTAGCCAGTTTCAGATCGCACCAAATTCACCTCAATGGGGCCATGCCAGTTTCAGAGACAAGAATCAATTGACTTTTTTGGACAGCTGCATTGTAAGAAGGTTCTGACATTGACCAGGTAGGAGGAGAGGCAGCAGATAATATGGATTAAATTCTGGAGTTGGGGCCAAGAAGACTTGAGTTCTAATGCTTCTTTAGACACTGAATGTCATAATATGACATAGTAATGACACAATATGACTTGGGAAGCCATAGTATCTCATGGGTTCAGTTTCCTGAGTTGTAAAATGGGGATAATAACATATGATTAAAGGAAGGTGCTTTGCTAACATCACAGTGCCACTTGAAAGTGGGTTATTATTACTGTGCAAAGGACATTGGTATGGGAACCTGAATACCAGGCTTTTAGTCCTTTCACTAACTTACTTTATGACTTTGGTCAAGGATTATGAAGTGTCAGAGCTAGAAAGATCATAGATAGAACTGGAGAGGACTCCAGAAGTTCTTTGGCCCAATCTCTTCATTTTTACAGAAAAAAAAAAAACTGGGGGAGTTGCCCAAGAACCTAAAAATCCTCTAGTCTAACATTCCCATTTTCTTGGTGAGTAAACTGAAGCCCAGAGAGGTTAAGTGCCATGGTAAGTAGGAAGGAGCAGAACCCAATTTCAAACTGAGAACCATTGACTCCAAAAAACAAACAAATAAACAAATAAATAAATAAATAAAAAATGAGCTTTCCCTTAGGCAATACTGCTCTCTGAGGGCCTTTATTTCCTCATCTGTAAAATGAGGGGGTTGAATTGACTAAGATATGACCTCTAAGTTCCCTCTGGCTGGAGCATTCTCTTGTTCTCTATATGAATGCCCATTTCATTCTAAAGGAGATGAGATTTCTTAAAGGAATAGTCTCTGTTCTCAGTATAAAATCTTGCTCCAACTTTCATTATTTCCCCAGAGGCTTGATAATTTGAGGGTTAAGAAACAAAAGTTTGGGGGGGGAGATTAAAAAAAATACATAAATATCAGGGCCAGACAGGCCATTTTCAGACAGTCCCTGGGGCCTAGTCAGCTATTAAAGATGGAAATTATATATTCATAACACAGGATATTGCTGCTTGCTTATTTATAACTTGCTCCATTTCAAGAATATTTATTCTAGACAGGGAGGCTTGATAATTTTCATCCAATCTACTTCTCATAGCTTAGGGCAAAAAGAAGGAAACAGCTCAATTGAAAGAGAGGTTTTCCATTATTGTCAGGTAAGGACAGAACAAGTCGATCTCATTTCTGTCTGATGTAGGAACTGAATCAGATCCCACACTGCCAGCAGGCCGGGCAAGGCGAGTTCCCAATAACCCATGGTAGGTGCAGGGCTCCCTAAGTTATAGATTACCATTTCCTTCTACAATCAGAGAATCTAGCAATTTCAAAGCTGTATAGGATAGCCAATGGGAAAGGAAGGGGGATGTTATGTATCACAGGGCAGGGAGAATTGACTGCCAGCTTTGCTCAATTTTTTCCTCTTAGGACTATTCAGACACTGTTATAGAGGGAAGCATGGCAGACTTTTTGAAGCTCGACTGGGTAGGGTTTTGTGCCATAGGAAGAATGAGAGGTTCACCCATTCGGGTACCAGCTTTTTTCATTAACTGGCATGAGTTACTAAAGTAAGTACCTAAATCTCACTGGGTCTCAATTTCCCCAGCCATTCAATAATACCAAAGAACTCTAATGAAACACTTTGAAGCTCCTAGAGCTGTTGAAGGAGGGGATGGGGAGTCTTATAAAGTACTAAGCTCCATTCCTTAATCCTGGTTGAAAAAGAGTTGAACAAGGCTGAATGATTGCCTCTTCAAGATGCTACATATGGCATTCCTAAAGAGGAAATAGGTATGAGAGGCAGAATGGTGTAACAGTGCAAGAATGAAGCAGGTACATATGTGCTTCATGCCTGGTAAACACTTTAAAAATGCTTTTTCAAAGTAAGGAGGCCCTGGGCTGAAATTCTATCTCTACCCATATTAACTCTGGGAAAGGCACTTAATATTTGGGTGCCCAGTTAATTCTAAGATTGAGTTTCAGATTCATGGCTAAACTGCTTCGAGAGAGGAAGCTTATATCTTGGGAGTTCCAAATAAATCACAGGACTAGTCCAAAAATAAACAAAAAAGGACTAGATGACCTCTAAGGTTATCTCTATTCATTAACATGTTTTTGCCATTTTCAGGACTTGGCAGTGTCTTAGTTGCCTGATATAATTAAAGAGTTGAGGTACTGGGTAGAGTAGAATAGTGGAGGGGAGGGGAACAACACTTGACTAGGATTTTAGGAGATCTGAAGCTGCCCAGCCTTGGTATGGCCATTAATGATGGCCATATTGGGCTGGCAATATTACCTTTTGTAAGCCTAGATTTGCTCATGAGCAAAGAAAAGGTGTTGGACTAGATGTATCCGAAGGTCCCTTCCAAGCTAACATTCTGTGATTCTATAATTTACAGGCTGATGATGAGTGTTTTCCTGTTTGGATGGGATGTGTTAGTTGGAGGAGCTGATGTTTACCCACCATTAATGATATTTGTATTAGAGCACAGGAGTGGCGGGGTGGGGGGAGGAGGAGAGGTGCTATGCAAATTAGAAGAGACTAGCCTTGGAATTCTCAAACACCAGATTGGACTCTTTAAAAAAAAAATGTCTGTATTGTGTTTATGCTAATGGATCTCGGGCAGGCTTTTTATTTGATTTGTGAAATGATTTTGACAATCGGCTGGCACCTGGAGTGTCTAGCCCTTCTCTATATACAAAAAATGGTTTCCAGTGGTTACTGAGATACTGAGAGGGAAGGGACAAGGGAGATAGTTTTCTTCATGGAAGAATTGGGGGAGAAAACCCCCCAGAAATTTGGTATTAGAGACCCTGCTGGGAAGAGGGATAAAACGTATAATAATCTTTCTGATCCTCTTACTGAAGATCCTGTTTCAAGTTCCACAATGCCCTTAGAATAGATCTAAATCTAAGGATTTAGAAAGATCTTTAGAAGTTATCTAGTCACTCAGTGGTTGAGAAAAGTGAGACCCGGACAGGTTAAGTGATTTTCCAAGGTGAAAAACCATGGAGAGATAAACTACCCCCAAACCTTTTCCTTCATAGTCAAACATCTAGCTGGGAACCAGCTAGTGAAAAATGGAGGCATCTGCCCACGGCTCTTAGAGGTTGCCCTCCTGAATTAAAGAACTGTGGCAAGCATCCAAATCCGAGAACCTGTATTTTTTTTTCTCATTTTGTTTTAGACCTGAGCCTGCAGTTGGGTCAGGGCTTAAATGTCAAAGCCAATGAAGTGTTGAAAAGGCTTTATTGCTTTTCAGGAGGCCGATTACAAACACCTCCTCTTGGTAAAGAGTAATATTGTGGGATGAAGGAGCAGAGAGCTTACCAGGCAGCACTGAGCAAAATTCCCCATAGGAAACTGCCACCTCCTCCTCCTTCCCCCTCCTTTCCTTCCCCACCTCGGAGCCAGAGCAGTTATCAAAAAGACAGTCCTCTCTCATCTGCTTTCCACCTTTAACAAGGTGAAGGACACATGAGTCAGGCCATAGACTCCAGTAATGAGACTTTCCGTTGGCAATAAGGGTAATAGAAGAAAATCAGCTTTTCTCTTTCTGGGCCAGGAAAGTAATGGCCCCAAGGTGCTACTTCTACATGTGTTGCTGGCCCAGAGAATTTGTTTGTTATTGTTCTGGGTGGGCTTGGTTTTTATTTTTAAAGCCCCTAAAATATTATTTGTTTCCTGAAGGTAGCTCTGAAAGGTTATTAGAAAAGAATTTTCCCCATCCTTCTGTCACTGCCTCCAAACCAAAACCAATCTAGACCAAGAAATAACATACGTATATTGCATTTTAAATGAGCAGCAATATTATAAAGTGAAGATCACCTTCCTTCTGAAAAGAACCCAGCCTGAAAGGTTAACCAAGCAAAAAGATGCAATAAGCTTTCTGAGAGGAGAGGTGGGGTGCTAATCTGCACTCTCCTATTTACTTACCTAGGTGAACTAGGGAAAGTCGCTTTACTTCTATGATGGGTCTCAGTTTTCTCACTTGTAAAATCAGAGATTTGAAATCTTAAGATTTTAGATCATGGTCTTGTGCTTGAAGAAAAAAAGCATATGATAGTATACAGATTTGAAAGGGAGCTCAGTGGCTATCTAGTTTAATCTCTTTTAAATTTGAGGAAGTCGAGGTTAAGTGATAAGGTTAACAGATGTAGAAAAGAGAGTCTGGATCAGAATCCATGTCTTTTTTTTTTTTTTTTTTTTTGCTTTTTGCTGAGGCAATTGAGGTTAAGTGACTTGCCCAGGGTCACACAGCTAGGGAATGTTAAGTGTCTGAGACCAGATTTGAACTCAGGTCCTCCTGACTTCAGGGCTGGTACTTTATCCACTTTAACCACCTAGCTGCTCCAGAATCCATGTCTTTTGACAACAAAACCAGCAGCCTTTCTACAATAGCATGTTGCTGAGATGTTTTCTCTTTCACAGACTGACCCTAAAGAGATTCATGTTCCCTTATCATTTTTATGACATTTTCTTTTTTTCTTTTCTTTCTGAAGGCAATCAGGTTTATGTGACTTGTTCAGGGTCACACAGCTAGTAAGTATCTGAGGTTGGATTTGAACTCAGATTTTCCTGACTCCAGGGCCAGTGCTTATTTATCTTGCCACCTAGCTGCCTCTTTACATTTCCAAAACATCTTTCCTTAGTCCCTTAATATCTTTTGAAAGGCACTGTGCTTGGCAGGGTGGCAAGGAAGGGGAAGGAAAACACTGGCCTGGAATTGGCAAACTTGGAGATCTATCTAGTTTCATTTACGCCCTTTCCAGACTTTCTTGGAGTAGGAGCTGCTGAAACAATCATTCTGGCCCTTGAGGCACAGTCTGAACTGCATTTACACATGTGCAAGTTGGGAAGGACTCCAACATTCGCATCACATCTTCAGTGTAGGAAGTTTTCCTCAGAGATTGAGAGGTGATGGAGGAGATCAGGACCGGAGGGGTTTGGTCACAAAGACAAGCAGAAATGATTCAGGGACAATTCTTGCTTGGTAAGTCCAGTAAATGAACTCACATTCCTAAAATCCTTTCCTATTCTTTGCATGGACTGAATCCAGTTCTCTGCCTTTTCTTCAACAACCAGATTTTTTTCTCCTGTCTTTTCAGGAGGTGAGAAAGAAAAGCCCAGCTGGTCTAGAGCAAAAATTCTTAAATTTCCTTTTTCTGCCACAGACCCTTTTAGATTGTCCTGGAAGACCTGTGGTCTTCTTTTCAGAGTATTTATTTTAATGCATGAAATAAATCACACAGGATAACAAAGAAAATCAATTATATTGTGATATAATTATAAAACAAAATTTTAAAGACCAAATTCATGGACCAGTTTATGAATCCTTGGGCTAGAGTCTTCTAACTGAGACTTTTAATTCAGGCTATGTTAGTTCTATTCCTTAATTCAAAGGCCCCACAACTCTCTTTTTCAAACTAAGTAAAAAATGTATTTAAATACAAAGAAATCATTTTTCTTTGTAGGAAGAAGATAGTGGATCCTCCCTTTTCAAATTTTTTCTTAGTATTGCTGAACTTTCCTTTAGACATTATAGGATTAATATCTATCAGGGTCTTTCCTCCTAACCCCCTACATTTTCCCTAAAAGACAATTAAGCGAGTTCTTGATTGGCTGATTGTTACAAGGGGTAGGGCTTTCTGGTAGTCTCAAGTCATTTTGATGCCATTTCCCTGTCATTTAAGATCATAAAAAGGTCCACTCCAGTGGAAAACCAGACCTTCAAGTTTGGTGGAGATCTTGAAATCACACTAGTCACCATTCCTGACCAGGTATATTTCTAAATGAAGACAAAGGCTAGGGAATACAGTGGATCCTCTGCCAAGGCTAAGTAGTACTGTTATATACTTTTTGAATATCCTTGCTATATTAGGGCTAGGTAAACCTCTTTTTGTTATCTGGTAACTGACCTCAAAGAGCCTCATTTCATCCTAATATCAAACTTGAATTAACAGGGTTCCTTCCAATGTCAGGTCTGCTCCTAACAATCTCTCTAACCAGCATTGCCTTCAGGAATCACAGATCTCAGAACCAGAAGGGATTGCATGGGCAAACCATCTAGTTCAACTTGTCCTAGAAAAATAACAATTAATTTCCTCTATAAACTCTCCAACAATTGGTCATCCAGTATGACTTAGATATAAAAACTGGCATCATAAACAAATTGGAAGAATAAGAGTAAGATTTATAGTTGAAGAATAGTTTATAACTAAACAAGGTCTAGAGAGGATTACAGAAGAAAAAGTGGACAGTTGTGATTACGTAATATAAGATTTTAAATTCACACAAACAAAACCAATGCAATTACTATTTAAAAGGAAACAACTAGTTAAAAAAATCTTTGAAGCAAGTTTCCCTGATAAGGGCCTTATTTCCAAGATACATAAGAAACTGGTTCAAATTTATAAGGATAGGAGCCATTTCTCAAATGATAAAATGTCAAAAGATGAGAGCAGGTAGTTTTTCTAAGGAAAAAATCCAAGCTATTGATAGCCATATGAAAAATTATTACTAATAATTAGAGAAATTCAAATTAAAGCAATTCTGAGATTTTGTCTCATATCTATCAGAAGGCAAGATTGACCAAAAAAAGGAAAATGACAATTATTAGAGAGATGATGGAGAGTCTGATATGCTCGTGGATTTTTCATGGAGCTGTGAATTGCTCCAATTATTCTGAAAAACAAGTTAGATCCACGACCCAAAGTTACCATATTGTGCATGCTCTTTGAATCAGTAGTAACACTTCTAGGTCTATATCCCAAAGAGATCAAAGAAAGAGGAAAAGGATCCATATGTTTAAAACTATTTATATTTATTAATTATAGTGGCAAAAATTTGGAAATTAAGGGAATGTTTATCAAATGAGGAATGGCTGAATGAATTGTGTAATATAAATGTAATGGAACACTACTGTGCTGTAAAAATGATGAAAGGAAAGGATTCAGAGAAATATGGGAAGATTTGTATAAACCAATGCAAACTGAAGTGAGCAGAACTAAGAGAACAATTTATGCAATAGTAACAACATTGTGAAGATAACTTTGAATGAATTAAGAATGCTCATCAAGGCAATAACCAACTGTGGTTCCAGAGAACTAATGATGAAGCCACCTCATGACTGAGAAATAATAGATTGGAAGTACATAATGAGCCATATATATCCCATGGAGACCAACAATAATAATAGCAAGCATTTATATAATACTCTCTTTGTGTCAGGTACTGAAGTGAGCACTTTACAAATATCTTGTTTTTAGCCAAACAATAACCCTGGAAAGTGGGTGCTAATGTTATTCCCATTTTATAGTTTGGATGCCTGTTTTGAATCCTTAACTTGCTACTCATTAGTTGTAGAAAATACAGGCAAGTCATTTAACCTCACTGTTTCTCTATTTCAATTTCTTCATCCATAAAATGGGGATAATAAAATACTGCTTTTCTTAAAGAGCCGAGTGAGAAAAATAATTTGTTAAAAAACGTGTTTTATAAATGTGACAACTATTCATACTCATAATTCCTCCGCCTCTACCACATACACATGCACATACACTTCTATAGTGCCCCACATATAATCATGGATACAATGACAAGCTTTTGGGGCTATTTTCACTTCTTTCTACCCCACCTCTAGGAGAATCCTCCCTCATTGTTCCAGCATGCTTCATATCCAATCCCAGGGCAATATCGATAGTTAGAACAAAGCAGAATAATAGATTCATAATGGAAAGAAACCTCAGAGATAATTTTCTTCTAGAGAATGTAAGCTCCTTGAGGGTAGAGACTAGTTTGTTCTCACCTTTGTATCCTCAAGACCTATCACTCTGTACTCAAACATAATTGACCCTTACTAAATGATTAAATTGATTGCTCTAATCCAACCCCTTCATTTTATTGAGAGGAAACTTCAATTGTAAACTGAGACCTAGAGAGGCTGACTTATCTAAAGTCAAATAGTACGTCCAGAGCTGGGACTCCTCCTTTGACTTCAAATTAACACTCTTCACAGCACAAGCTCACAAACCTTGCAATTACCATCTCATTCCTCCTGAGTATTCTGCTGAGATCACACAGCTTTTGCCTGTTCTTATATTCTACTAAAATCAATGTTCCCTCCTTCCCTTCTTATCCTCCCAACTCCCAACCTTGTTCTGCTTTCTGTAAGGATGCTGCTGCCATGTTATTATCTGCTGGTGATACTCTTTAACAGGCTACCTCTGCTGGCCTAAAATGTCCACTGGGTTACTTGTCCTTCCGACTGAAAATCAGTTTAAATCTAGAAGTTAAAAGCCTTCAGCCATTCAGTGAGGGTGGTTTTTGGATAGTGCAGATCATGTTTCTATCTAAACATAGTGGGTGAGAGAAGAAGGGGGCTTTCAACCTCATTAAATGGGATCTGTGCTCAGGGAACTATAGAGAAGATAAGGATGTAAGCTTTTCTCATCAGCTTGATCATTTGAATTGGGCAATTCTGCCCAGCCTTGCTTGTTAGTCCTTTATAACCATCTCTCACCTATAAATGGAGATAAAATATATGTAGCTATTATGTATTTTACATCTCAGCAACAACTATAATATACTATATTTTTTGGGTAAAGGAGAGGTCCAGATCTATTTCTGCCTTATTAATAAAATAGATCAGTGGTATTCTTTTTTCCCCCCTGAGGCAATTGGGTTAAGTGACTTGCCCAGGGTCACACAGCTAGGAAGTGTTAAGTGTATGAGGCCAGATTTGAACTCAGGTCCTCCTGACTTCAGAGCTGGCGTTCTATCCAGTCAGTGGTATTCTTGAATACCAAAGATACCTCTGGTGGTGGGTTTACAATTTATATGCCCTTAGAAGAATGGGTGTTCCTAAGGGAGGTAATTAATTCTGATTGGTTAACAATTAATGAAAGAAAATGAATATTACAGTGAAATGTGGGCTCATTCTAATGGTAGTCTTAGGGGTATGTGACTTTGGTCACTCAAGCCTTGGTCAAAGAGACTTATCAATTTCCATATTGCTGTCGTACAAAAGGAAGAATCTACATGTTCCCAAATCTGTCTGAATAAACACAATGAGCAAGAATCCACCCTTTTACCTAAATTTAAAATTTCTTTACTGTCTTTGATTAGATCTTAGCCTTGGTAAGTCGTTGCCTAAGATTTTCCATGCTGGCTGATTTCTGGATGAGAAAGTAGAAAGGGGGTGAGGAGAGGGAAACCTTGGTCATAATTTAATATTTAGTTATTAAATACAAGAAAGAAATAATTATTTCTTACAATTTCATTGGTTAGGAAACTTGTAGTAAGGAAATTCCATATAACAAAGCAAATCAGCGACTGATCTGCATTTAGAGAGCTGCCTGGGGCCATTGAGCAGTTAAGTGACCTGCTTTAGTTCATGTCAGTTGTGAATTTTGAAGCCAAGTTTTCCTAATTCTATCCAGTTTGCCATGGTAGCTCTCCCCATCGTAGTTATTAAATTAATGCTTCAGCTGTGGATTTGAAATTGGAAAAGAGACCTTTGAAATCATCTGGTTCAATCTCCTCATTTTGCAGATGAGGAAACAGACCTAGAGAGATTTGTTGAATTGGTATAGTTCTCAGGTTAAGTATGGTAAAAAGTAAAACAAAACAAAACAAAACAAAACCCAAACTGACATTTAAAGTTTAAAAAGCTGGCATTTTAGATACATTATCTCACTTGATCTTCTCAAGGAACCCATGAGAGAAGTATTATTCCCCACATAACAAATGTTAACTGATGGGTTCATGGTCACACAAGTAGGTACCAAAAAGCAGCATTCCAACTTAGATCTTTTCTGACTCTGGGTCCACCATGTGTCCTTTCTCCATGTAGAAGATGGGAAGGATAAAGTCTCTTTGACCAAGAGTTGAATGGTCCAAGTCACATACCTCAAAGGATATCATTAGTATAGCCCATATCTCACTATAATATTCATTTTCTCTCATCAATTATTAACCAATCAGAGTTGATTGCCTCCCTCAGGAATACTGATTTTTCAAGGGCATATAAATTGTAAATTCACCACCTTAAGTGTCTTTGGCATTCAAGAATATCATTGACTTATTTTATTAATAATACACAAATAGCATTTGGGCCCCACTCCTCTCCCCCAAAAAGTAGAGTGCACCATGGTTAGTGCTGAGAGATATAAAGAGTTATCTAAATTTATTGTTATAAGAGTTATGAGGAGAAAACAAACAGTGTTAGCTGGGAGGGTATAGGAAAACTTCACAGAGGAAGTCTCCATTGCACTTTGAAGGAAAGACAGAGAAAGATTGGGAAAGATGGAGAGGAGGAAGTGGGAAAGACGGTGAGTTTGTGGAAGTTGAAGAAGGCTGAAGATCAGAGAACAACTTGAAATCCAGTTTGGCTGCAAGATATAACATGTGAAAGAGAAAGGTTGAGAATTGGATCATAGCAATAGGTTGGTGTCAGATTTGAACATGAAACTAAGAAATTTGTATTTGTGCTATATGTGACCTTGGTCAGGTCACTTTATTGATCAACTTCAGGTCCTCAGTTTCTTCACCAGTAAAATAAGAGGGTGCAGGGGCCCAGTGACAGCTTTCATGACCCATAATGGAAAATGAAGATTTTTCAGCAGCAGGTGACATAGATAGCTATGTGTGTATATTTATGTGTGTGTGTACGTGTGTGCAGTGTGTGTATACATGTGTGTGTATTTGATCTAAGTTTGCTATTTCATCAGTACCGGAACTCCCAAAGATGAAATTCCATTCATCAGTAAAGAGTAATACATGCTCTGTAATTCATAGTTTCATGGTGTGGCTCTGGGGATAGATATGGAGAGACCCTGTGAGTCAGAAGGACTTGGGTCTGAGACTTCTTGACTCAGAGGGTGACTTGCTACTCTCTATGCTCTAATGTTTTTGGCAGGCATGTGGATGATGGATTAGAGAGGGAAGAAATTACAGCAAGGAAAACAAGATAGTAGGCTATTCCTATTGCCTAAGCAAGAGAGATAAGGAGGATCCCAGAGGGAAGGAAGAAATAAGCATTTATTAAGTACCTACTACATGACAGGTATTGTGCTAACCACTTTACAAACATATATTATCCCATTTGATTCTCACAACAGTGCTGGGAGGTAAGATGCTATTATTATCTCCATTTTATAGTTGAGATGGCAAACAGAGGTTAAAGGTCTTCCCAAGATCACAGCTCTATCCACTGCACTACCTAGCTGCCTCCAGGGTGAGGGACTAGAGAGTGAGTGATGGATGAGAGAAAGAATGGAAAGGATTTGGTGACTTATTTGTGCTAGGATATGGGACCCTGCTGAGAGGGAGTACCGAGGCCACCTTGACCTGTGGTGCACAATAGGTTTTCTGCCACGTTGCAGAAACGCCCTTGTTGAGCAAGAACCACTGGTGCATGGCATGGGAATGGGTTGAGCCTGAGGGTCACAGCTAGTTGCTTGTGAGCAGGGATGCCTTGACAGGGCCTCTCGCCTGTGAGCGGGTTGCTGACATGGCTGGGTCGGCTCTCCTCCCACTGGCAGATACCATGCATACACAATGCCCACAAACTGCTTCTCTGAAAGGTGATTGGGGATTGTCTCTTGTTCACACACTGATCACACTTGCAAAACTGTATATCAACAAGGCTGTGCAGCATAATAAACTGGAGCTCTTTTCACATCCTATGAGTTCCCCTGCCTCATTCATCTCGCCTCTGAGATCAAAGGGCTCATACAAGGTGAGCTCTTAAAAGACAGCTGCAACAAACTTGGATGTGAAGAAGGATAGTAAAGGAGATGCTCAAGAAGATTCCAAGGTTGGGTGACTTGGAAGTCAGTTATGTCATCAATAGGAATAAAAATATTGGCAAAAAAGTACAGGTTTAGGGAGAAAAATGGTGTCTAGCTTTGGACAGGCTGAGTTTAAAATGGGGATCACCTCATCTGCTTCACTGACCTTGAAAGGAACTATTGAGAATATTGCAAGTCTGCCATTTGCTAGCCATCCAGGTGACTTTGAACAAATAATTTAATCTCTTTGAGGCCATTTTCTAATTTTTCTAATTTGTAAGATGAGAAGATTGGACTTTAATTGGTCTTTGAGGTCCCTGCCAGCTCAAGATCTCTGGCTCCTTTGGTCTGATGGCTGGCCTCTAAGATAACTATCCATCCTAAATATTATCATATAAAATAAAATCATTCATAGATGTTTTAAGAAATACCAACTCTTATGAAAGTGTAAAGAATTATTATTAGAGATGTTTCTCCAGGAAGGGGGATGGGTGGCACAGAGGCACTAGGATCTCATTGTCTCAGTGACCATTGGCACACATTGGTTTGAGAGCTGACTGGACCAGGACTTAGTCTGTGGTGAGGTCAAGCTTATCCTATATGAAAATGAGCAGAACCCCAGGTGATTTCTAGTTTGATCACTTTCACCAATAGAAAAAAAATAAATAAAATAAAACAAAAATATCTCCTTAGTAGCAAAGCTGCCAAATGGGAGAAAAGGTCACTTTGGGCCATAGTAAGTTCCCTTCCGTTGCAGGTTTCTAAGTAGAGATTGGAAGATCTTTTGTTAGGGATGTTGGAGAAGGAATTCCTGCTCAGGTACAAGGCTTAACCCAATTTAATTAGATGACCTTAGATTCCCTTTCTAATTCTAAAGATTTTGTGGTTATGTAAGTGAAATTCTCATGGGGGAAAAGGAAATCCTGAGCATCTCTGAATATGCCCTATCAAAACAGCAGGAGTCAATGGTCAATTAAAATCCCTGGAAGCAAACTTCAAAGAGACTTCAGAGACCATCTAACTGGACCCCTCACTTTTTAGAGGAGGCTCAGAGTGATTAAATGACTCGATAAGAGTCAGAGCCATCATGGGTAAGAGGCAAGATCTGATTCCCCAGCCCACTATATCTTCTTCCAGGCCATAGTAATGCCTTTCTCTAGCATCCCAAGCCCAACCCATCTGGGTGGGTCACTTACCTAATTTTCCTCAGCTTCTCAGATCTCTTCCCTCCACTTCTTTAGATGAGGGGGCATTTTTATTCTGCCCCTACTCCTCAGATCTGACAATTCCATTCATTCTGAGGTATGAAGGATTTCAGTGTCCCACAGGAGCAAGAGAGATTGGAATTTTGAAAGATAAATGCTTAACCCAAAGACATTCAATGGTGAAATTTCAGGCTGATGGGAGAAGTGAGCCTTTTCTCTCCAGTGACATCATAACACAGAACTAAGAGGGGTAATCTACCCTAATAAAGATGCCCACTCTCTTCAGGGATCTGAATACCGAGAAGACCCTAGCTGAAACTAGTCTGAACATAGAATTAGAGGTAAGACCCTGTAGGGCCCCAAGAGCCCCTCAGCTCACCCTCAGTCAGTGGAATTCTTAAGGTCTCCAGCCCAGACCTGGCTCCTCAGCATCTCCACAAGCAGAAACTAAGCTCACACAGAGTAGACTTGCCTCCCTCTCGCCTCCAGGGGTATAAATTGAGGATCTCCTAAACAAGTCACATTCCTGGCATGCCAGGGAGCCTGGAAAATGAGCTCCTGTTCCAAAGTCCAGCTCCCTCTTGTCTGAGATTCCACCATTCATGATGCATTCCTTGAGCTAAACATTGCCTTTCTCCCTCCCAGGAATCCTCTTTCAAAATACTAATCTACCCCGGAGGGAAATACACGAAGTACAGAGCAGTGCAAGAACTTTATCAGATCCAAGGGCAGCAGGAGAACAGAGGGTATCCTAAAGGAGAGGATGCTGATGGACTAGGTGGAGGCAGAAAGGAGAGCTGGAAAAGGAACCCTTCTGAGGTATAATGGTAGAGGAGAAGGGAAAACACTTCTTACAGAGTAGGGGCCAATGGTGAAGATGGAACTAAGACTTTATATGATCCTGTGATCTCAGTGGACCCCAGCTTCCTCATTTGCAAAATGAAATGGGGGACCTAGTAATTTCAAAAAATTCTTCTTTAACTATACATTTTACAATTTCATAACTATAGATGGATAGGAGACATGGGTTCAGCCTGAGAACTGTCTCTGGATAAAATTCCCTCCTCCATTCCCTGTCTCACCTCAAAAACTGGCAAGGAGGCCAGACTACAGAACAGAATTTAATTGCTACTGTCTTACCCTATGAGAAGGTCCTAAGAAGATCCATTTCCCAACCCCCAACTTCCAGCCCAGGTCCTCCTGATCTATTAGGGAAATGACTATCTTCCATCCCATTTCCATAGGATTCTCTCCAGTCAGGCAGTCAATAAGCATGTATTAAGCACCTACTTTGTGCCACTACACCAATCCCTGGGGATAGGAAGAAATGTTCCAGTCTCTGCTCTGATGGCGCTCCACAGAAGTCACAGTCTCATCTTATTCATGAAACATGACTGTGAATGTGGTAGACCTGGAAGACTGCTGAACTAAGAATCAGAGGAACCTGGTTTCTACTTCTGACTGTGCCACTGTGACTGAGCCAATCCTCTTCCCTCTCTGGGTGACAAAGCAAGAAGATGGGACTAATTGGATCTTTCCAGTTCCTCCTTGCTCCTATGCTCTAGGACTAGCTGTGCTTCTTTAAATCCTGTGACCCAGTTATATGGGAGTGAATTGTTTCACCCCAAATACACTCCTTGGGGCCCTTCCACTTTAGGCAAGCTGTCCTCCCCTTACTACATACATTCCATGTGCATTCTCTCCTTTAAACTCCCTTTCACATCATTTTTCCTCTTCCTGGAATAGGGGTAGCTGTTGACTCAGTGGATAGAGTCAGGAAGAGCTGAGTTTAAATATGACTTCAGACAACAATTGTATAATCCTGGGTAAATCATTTAATACCTATTTATCTCTGGTTCCTCAAATTTAAAATGGGGATAATAACAGTACCAGGGCAGGTAGGTAGCACGGTGGATAAAATGCCAGACCTAGAAGCAGAAAGACTCATCTTCCTAAGTTTAAATCCATCCTCATACTTACTAGCTATGTGACTCTAAGCAAGTCACTTTACCCTGTTTGCCTTAATTTTCTCTTCTGTAAAATGAACTGGAGAAGGAAATGGCAGACCACTCCAGTATCCTTGCCAAGAAAACCCCAAATGGGGTAAGGAAGTTGGATACAATTGAAACTACTGAACAATCACAATGTGACCATGGGCAAATCACCTAACAATTCTGTACCTCAATGTTCTCATTTATAAAAGGGGAATATTAATGCCCACAATATCTTCTCGATACCATTGTTGTGAGATTCAAATAGCTATAGTATGACAGAAAGACCTCATAGTATTTAGAATACTGGACTTAGAGAAAGGAAGATACAGCTTCAAATTCCATCTAGCATACTTATTGTTTATGTGGCCATAGGCAAACCACTGAACAACTTGCACCTCAATATCCTCATCTATAAAATGGGAATATTAATGCCCACAATATCTTCTTGATGCCATTGTTGTGAGTTTCAAATAGCATATGTATGGCAGAAAGGCAATGCCCCTTTTGTTTAGTTTTATTGTTTAGTGTTTAGAGTACTGGACTTAAAATTCTATCTAGGATACTTATTCTCTCTCTTTTTTTAATTAAAGCTTTTTATTTGTAAAACATATGTATGGGTAATTTTTCAACACTGACCCTTGCAAAGCTTTCCGTAACAAAATTTTTCCCCCTTAGTCCCCACCCCTCCCCTAGATAGCAGGAAATCCACTACCCACTTACATGTTAATTATGTTAAAATACTTGACAATTAGAATATATGTATACATATTTTTACAGTTATCTTGCTGTGCAATAAAAATCGGATCTACAAGAAAAAAATCAGAGAAAGGAAACACAATGCAAGCAAACATCAATAGAGAGCATGAAAATGTTATGTTGTGGTCCATATTTCATATCCCTCTCTCTGGGTGTATATGGCTTTCTTCACTGAACAATTAGAACTGGTTTGAAACATTTCATTGTTGAAGAGAGCCATGTAGGATACTTTTTCTCTATGTGATCATGGGCAAACCACTTAACAACTTGCACCTCAGTGTCCTCATCTATAAAATGGGAATATTAATACCCACAATATCTTCTTGATGTCATTGTTGTGAGGTTCAAATAGCATATAGTATGACAGAAAGGCAATGCCCGATAGTCTTTAGAGTATTGGATTTAGAGAAGGGAAGATACAGTTTCAAATACTTACTCTCTATGTGACTATGATACAGTTTCGAATTCTATCTGGGATACTTATTCTCTATGTGACCATGGACAAACCACTTAACAACTTGCACCTCAATGTCCTCATCTATAAAATGGGAATATTAACGCCCACAATATCTTCTTGATACCATTTGTTATGAGGCTCAAGTAGGATACTATGGTTTAAAAGTGTCTTGCAAACTTTAAAGCACATCTTCCATATCAGTCTCATCATCATCATCATCATCATTTACTGCAATAACTAAGCCTCTTCCCTTCTCCCTTCTGGCTGTGTCTCATATTCCAGCTTTCTTTTTCCTCCTGAAGCTCAGGACAGGCTCATTTGAAGCAACCTCCCCCTCCAGTGGGCAGAGCACACATCTATTTTCCCAAGAACATGGCAGTCTTTCATCTTTAATTGCTAGCAGTTGTCGAGGGGCAAGGTTTCTGGGGCGATGAGATCAATTGGAGCGCGAGAAATTCCTCCTTTAAATGAGAACCGAGAGGGCTTTCACATTGGCGAAGCTTGTACTTATTAGGAAAATATGATAAGATTTTGGAAAGAAAGGGGAATGTGCTTTCTCTTCATGTTTGGCTCAGGAGGCGAGTGGAAAAGATGTGTTGTGGAAGCTTTGGGAAGGGGGAGAGGGGGGAATAGCTGCATAAACCACTGCATGTACATAGCCCAGGAAGGGTTTTGTTCTGGCTGGGCCAAATCCTGCCGTCACCGATTGTTTGCAGCCCTGCCAGGCCCAGTCACCATCCTTGGCCCTGCCAATGCATTTTGCAGACACAAGAGAGTTTTCCTTCCTTTCCAGGCAAGGATCTGATGACTAAAAACACAGTACTTTGATGCGGGGCCAAGTCTCCAAGAGGCGATGAGTGAGTGGGGGAAACTGAGAGGCTCAAACAATAGAAGTCCCCTGGGGCTTCGTCTGGCCCTGGTTCTTTCAAGCAAGTGGAGAGTGGCTCATCAGATTGTCAGGCCCAAAGGGGAGGGGAGTTGCCAGGCTGTGTTTCCCTCCATGCTTCAGGACTCACTGCCTCAAGGACCTCCGAGTCCTCGGGTTTTCTCCTTGTACACAATCAGGTTCCCATTTGACTGGGCCAGCCATAGCTCCCTAAAATCCTGCTTTCACGAGGGTAACAACGACCACAGGGTTTTAATCTGGAAGGAACATTAGAGAGCCTCTCACCCAACTGCATCTTTTCTGCACAGGAGGAAACATTTAACCCATAAGGGATTTCGCGGCTTATCCTAGGTCATAAAGCAGATCCAAGCCTTCTGACTCCAGTTTCATTGTTCTTTCCAGTACAGTACCCTCCCCTCCACCCTGTACCCCAAACACACAAACCCTTAACAATTTTCAGGAGCTTCCTAATTGCCTTGAAGAAAAAGAAGCCTCTTCATCTGAAAGCAGAGTGCCAGAGATCGTATCTGAATTGTCTCTCTGACCCTAAATAGGCAAGTCACTTACTTGATCCCAGCCTCCATTTCCTTCTCTGTAAAATAGGAAAAGCAATAGAAATGTGATGATCTATAAAAATTTTTTGCAAGCTTAAAGCACCATGTAAAAATCAGTTGTTAGCAGTCTGTCTACTGACTGTCATGCTTTCCTCCTTACTTGGGATTCTCTTTGTTTTCTTTTTCTAGCAAAATTCTGCCTTTCAAGACTCGGTTCAAGTGTCACCCTCACCATGACTCTTTCCCTGATTACTTCAGCTCTAGATGATTGCCCTATCCTCTGGACTATTGTTGCCTTTAGGGTTTGCCCTGTATGATTAAGTTTTTCATTATATTCTCCTTTCTAATGTTCTCTGGTATGTAATCTGGTATGTATGTATGGTGTGTAAGTCTTGACTCCCCAGCTAAAAGGCAGCTCCTTGAAGATTAGGACCATGTGTTTTACAGGGCTTCTTTTGTAATCCCCCTTTCCCTCCATACTTAGCACAGGGCTAGACATCCAAGGAGGGACTCAGCAAATACAGAAAAGAACAACGACTGGTCAGAGAAAACACAGCAAGTTGGGGCCCGAGACAGGACTTAAATCCACTGTTTCTGCTTTCTTAATAAAACAGGGATGGCTCCATTTTTTTTTTTCTTTGTCATGATGAAGCTGATGAAGGCACATAGTTGTTTAATAAATGCTTGTTGCTTGATTGACTTATTAATTTGGAATACATTAAAATGGATTAGATTCTTCCAGTTTTTCTTCTTGCAAAAATTCCTGGGACAATAAAAACTGAATTTCCCTCTCTATTTATTTTTTATTTTTATTTTTTGAATTTCCCTCTTTTTTTGGCTATCCCTGACAGAGTCCAGAGGTGGTTAAGAAAGCCCTATTCCCAGCAGGAGATGTTTACAGGAAAGAGAGGTCTCACAAGGATTTTTCACCCATGGGGGGGGGGGTGAAAGGAGACAGAGGTCCTAGTAAGTTTAGGTCTGCCTGAAGCACTTTTACTTGTGAAATCTCACAGCTTTCTCTTTTTTCTCTTGAGCTATTTGCTTTCCCCTGGTAATAAAAAGTGTCAAATGCAAACAGGCAGCAGAGAATCCCTCTCATCTTTAGGCTGAGATTTTCAGGAACTGAAATCTTTCCTAGGAGGAGAAGATGACCTCCAAAAACCTTCCATGGGCCATTTGGGAGGCAGAGACAGAAAGGAGATGGTTGGAGTCTTTTATCTGGGGTCAAGATGGGAGGGGTTTCCTCTTAATCAGAATCAAAGAGATTTGAGGAAGGCTTCTGTTTGGCAGAGGGCCTTTATATCCTTGGATCCTCCTAATCCTCCTGGGCAGATTCTTGGCTTAGTATCTTCATCTGTAAAATGTGGGGACTAAACAAGATGCTTTAAACCTCAGCAGATCTCAGATTCTATCAGATTACAGTCCTAGAGTTGACTACTTACCCTCTTCACTTTGCAAATGAGGAAACTGAGACCAGGCATGGAAAGTGACTTGCCAATGGTCATACATGTAGTAAGTGGGAATTCAAACTCAGGATGCAAGGGTCCACTGCAGCAAGTTTACGCACTAAACAATAGCAGATTGTTAAATTTTCCATGTAATCATTTAAACCTCAGAAATCAGTAAATGCAGACCGAATGAAAAATGCAGAATACTTAAAAAACCTTTTATTTTCTTGCTTTAGGGGGCTATATACCCCAATATGATGAATATGGAAATAGTTTTTGTGTGACTACACATGTAAAACCTATGTTAAGCTGCCTGACTTTTCAATGGTAGGGAGGGAAGGGAAGAAATGAGAGAATTTGGAGCTCAAAATTTTTAAAATGGATGTTAAAAACTGTTTTTATATGTAATTGGGGGGAATAAAATATGTTAAGGTAAATAGATGCCACAAATCAGAGCTTGATTTATTGTTTTGTTGATTGTCTATATTTAAGAAGATGATGGAGATAATGTAATGAAGATCAAACTTAAACATATCTTAGTTACATTTACTTTTTACATAAAACCAGTTGTTAAACATTTACCAGCTTACCCATATGACTAAGTTTATAGGGCTTTCTGCTGCATAGCATTGCCTGCTAATAACAATTTGATTCTCCTTGAGCTGGACAGAAGAAGGTACAACAGAAAGAGGGCATGATTTGGGGGCAGAGGACATGATCTTAGGTAAGTCATTACCCCTTGAACCTCAGTTTCTTGAATTGTAAAATAGAACAACTGCATTGGATGCTCCAGCATATCTAAAATTTATGATTCTTTGAATCTTAGACCTTCAATATGGGTAGCCCTGGGATTATCAGCCCTCTTCAAGAGCAGAGGCCCAGGAAAAAGTTTCCCAAATGTCCCATGATTAGTGGCAGAGATATGACTGAGCCTGGGTTTCCTGAACTTTAATCTGGTTTTCTAGATCACTAAAACTGTTGCCATAACCACTGCCTATGTAATGGCCAAAATGAAACTTAAATGGAGGTTTAAGGCCAGAGTTTATTCCATTAACCCTCAAAAAAAAAAAAAAAGTCTCTACAATATAGATGATGGATTATTTTCTGAACACAATGGACCAGCAGGAAAGCAGATATCAAATTTAGTTTATGGATTCTGAATGTAAACTTCCATGGCTCTATCAGTCAACTTCATTAGCTGGAGACGAAGTCTATCACTTGAAGCTCTGGAGATCTGAGGTTTAAAAGTTCCGAACTTTCTAAAAATGAGACGATATTTTTGACCCACTTCTGTACATTGTGCCTTTTGAGCTATTTATCCAGGAATGAAGATGAACTGAGTGTTGTACTGTTATCCTCCAAATACAAAGAAAATCAGAAGATGGCTTCCATTGCCTCCTATAGAAGATTAATGGGAAAATACAGAAAAGATATGCCCAGGGTAAAAAGGCAGGGAGGGGCTGCAATCTGTATCAGAGAAAAGGAGTAACTGCTAGTATGAAATTCCTGACCTTCCAAGGGATTCGATCAGGATGTGCAGCACTGAATCATCCCCATTCTCTTGTCCCAGTCTCATGTCCCATGATATACATTTGAGAGATGGTTAGCTGGGATTAAGGACCCTGCCTTTGTAAGCAGATTCCTTTTTCTTGCATCCTGCTAACCGCATGATTTATAAGAACCAAGCCTGTGATCTTTACTGACATTGAAAATGTCTAGGCCTGCTCTGGCCATTGCTACAGCCTGGGGAATAGTCTGGGTCTTGTGACTGTAGGTGTAGTCAGGAAGTTTGTCCACAAGGGTAATGGAGTGAGGAGCATGAGTGAGAGCTCTCCAAGAGGCGGCAGAGTCATGGTGTTAACACATTCAAAGCCAAGTTCTTTGACCTGGATTCAGTCGATTGAATGGCATGAGGAATATAAGCTATGGGCATAGAATGCTGACCTGGAATAAAATCTTCTCATTAATTCTTACTCGAGCAGCTAGGTGGCTCAGTGGGTAGAAGCCCCAAGGCAGGCTGGTTATTCAAATTAAATCAAATGAAAACAGGGACAGTCTGGTATAGTAGGAAGATTTCTGGATTAGAAGTTCAAGCACTGCCTCTGACACTAGTTGTGTGAGTTTGGGAAAGTCACTAACTTCTTTGGGAATCATTTTCCTCATCCATTAAAAGGGGACTCCAGAAGAACTGGGGGATTTCTCTTCAAGAGTATATATATATATATATGTATATATATATATATATATATATATGTACGTATATATATGTATATATTCATATATGTATACTTGTATATATTAAGCTTATAATAATAAGCATGAAATGAAATAACATTCATTTAATGGAGCAGCTAGGTGGTAAAGTACACAGAGTCCAAGGCCTGGAGTCAGGACTCATCTTTTGGAGTCCAAATTTGGTCTCAAAAACTTTTTTTTTTTTTTTTTGCAAGGGAATTGGGGTAAAATAACGTGCTCAGAATCACACAGCTAGTGTCTGAGGCCATATTTAAACTCAGGCCCTCCTGAGTCCAGGGCTAGTGCTCTAGCCACTGTACCATCTAGCTGCCCTTTCAACAAGTAACTAGCTGTGTAAACCTGGGAGGGTCACTTAACCCTGTTTACCTCAGTTTCCTTATCTGTCAAATGAGTTGGAGAAGGAAATAGAAACCACTTCAATATCTTTGCCAAGAAAATCCCAAATGGGATCGTGAAGAGTCAGACACTACTTAAAACTATTGAACAACAACAACAATCTCTTTCAAGAAATTTCAGTGATTCCTTATTGCTTCTTGAATAAAATAGAAATTTCTTCCCAATTTGGGTCCAGGCTACATTCCTAGACTTACAACACATTACTCATTCATCTGCAAATTTCACTACTGACTCTCCACAGAACTTACTCTATCATGTCCTCATGCTGGCACCTTCATCTCCCTTCTCCCTTCCCCCTTCCCCCTTTGTATGTGTTATCTTCCTCCAATAGAATGGAAGTTCCCTGAGGACAGAGGTTGTCTTTCTTTCTGCTTTTATTTGTGTTCCTAATGTTAATACACTGCCTGGCATTTGGTGAAATGCTTGTTGATTTGACTTGACTGCTCCTCTATATTCTGTGGTCTATTCAAACTGGCCCCTCTTTGCTGTTCTTCCCACACAACGTTTCATTCTTGTCTCTATGACTTTTCATAAGCTGCCCCCCAGTCTGGAATGTGATTCCTTGTCACCTCGATTGCTTAGAAGCACTGGTTTTCAAAACACAACAAAACAAAACACAACAGAACAACATCTCTGTCACCTCTGATTTGAGAAGGAAAGAAGAAAGAAAGGAATGAAAGGAGGTAGGGAAGGGAAAAAGAAAAGAAGGAATGAAGGGAGGGAGAAATGAGGAGGAAGGAAGGAAGGAAGTGAGGGAGGGAGGGAAGGGAAAAAGAAAGGAAGGAAGACAAGAAGGAAGGAATGAAGAGGGAGAGGAATGAGGAGGAAGGAAGGAAGGAATGAAGGGAGAGAGGGATGAAGAGGAAGGAAGGAAGGAGGGAGGAATGACAAGGAAGGGAGGGAAGGAAGGAGGGATGAGGAGGAAAGAAGGGAAGGAGGGAGAGTGGGATGAAAAAGAAGAAAATGAGAAAGAAAGGAAGGAAGAAAAGAGGGAAGGAAGGGAGGGAAAGAAAGGAAAGAAGGAAGAAAAGGAGGGAGAAGGTAAGAAGAATTTTTTAAAATATGTAATTGGTGACATATTAAAGGTATATGTCCCTAACCTCATTTCCCCCCAAAACTCTGCACATTTTATTGCATAGTTTTATATAATGAGGTGGGTTTTTTGTTTGTTTGTTTGTTTGTTTTTGCTGAGGCAATTGGGGGTTAAGTGACTTCCTCAGGGTCACACAGCCAGGAAGTGGTAAGTGTCTGAGTCCAGATTTCAACTCAGGTCTTCCTGATTTCAGGGCTGGTACTCTATTCACTATACCAACTAACTGCCCCATTGAGGTGTTTTTAGGGAATGAATATTCTGAGTCATAGCAGAACTGACTGTATATATTTTTAATCTACATATATAAATATATATGCTATTTCTCCCAAAACCTTCCTGAAGGCAAGGACTATTTGTTGTTGTATCTCCAGTAACCAGTACATAGTACTTAATAAATGCTTGGCAACTGAACATATAAAAATGTCATCCAGGTTGTTCTAATGGACCTCCACTGGCACCGACTCCAAGAACATAGAAGATATTCTTTCTATTCTTGTGGAACTTCTGGGGCATTGTAGGATGTTAAAACTAGAAGGAATTTTAGAGATTACATAGAAAATTTTCCCATTTTTCAGATGAGGAAACAGACCTAAATATAAGAAGTGATTTGCCCAAGATCACAAATATAAGAAGTGATTGTGCCCTCTCTGATGAGAAAAATGACGATTGCCATCCAAAATCACTTTTAGTTCTATTTAAGCTCAGAGAGGGAAACTTTTGTGGAAGCTGCTCTTTCTCCCTCCCCAAGGTTCCTTCTTCTTATTCCCCAACTGCATGCTAATAGACATGCCTGCTTTTTGTTTGTTTTTGAAAGAGTAGGGCTGTTTCTATAGACTGGAGCCAGGACAGACTGGACTATTATGGTCTCTGGCCTGCTTGAACCCAGACTGTCTCTCCAGACAGAAATAAGAGAAAATGCTTGGAGTTGGTCCCTATGGCTCCAGTGTCCTATTCTGAAACTAGCAGATGGCCATGAGAAGCCCAGGGCCAGATGACTCAAGGTAGCACATGAGCCTCTTTGTTTAGAATGTGTAGAACACAAGGGGCTGGCTCCCCTCCCTTCCCCTTCCCTCCTTTCCCCCTCTCCAGACCACTCTGAGTTCCCACAGTCTAGTGGGAATCATTCTTGGTTAAGGTCTGAATTGACTCAATGCACGATTTCCCATCCCCATAGGCTAAACTCTCACTCCTTTTGGTGTTTACAGAGAAGCATCACGGGTTTACTGAGAAGGTTTTAGGAGTGTACTAGGAGTCAGGAGATCTGTATTCCAGTCTTGGTTCTGTTTGTTTACTAGCTTTCTGTCCTAGGGTTAATTATTTTTCCAGGCTTCAGTTTTCTTATCTATATGTTGTTATTCAGTCATTTCTGATTCTTCATGATCTCATTTGAAGTTTTCTTGGCAAAGACACTGAAGGGGTTTGCTATTTCCTTCTCCTGCTCATTTTATAGATAAGAAAACTGAGGCAAACAGGACTAAATGACTTGCCCTGGATCACACAGCTAGTAAGTATGGGAGGGCAAATTTGAACTTTGGGGTTAGCACTCTCTCCACTGTACCACCTAGGTGCCCCAATTGTTAAATAGCTCTGTTCTTTTTGAGCCAAAACTTCTTTCTACATAACTTCTCTCCACTCATCCTAATCCTGCCCTCTGAACTTTCCTCCATAGCATCACAGTTACCTGTCTGATGTAGGATTTTAACTCAGATCTTCCTGACTCAAGACCTGGCACTCCAATGTACTAAACTACCTCATTGCTTTGTCTATATATAGAATGGCTCAAAGCTAAGGATGTTTGTTGCTATCCACATATACATTATAAAAGCAGGAATTTGGGAAAGGGGAGTAAGTATTTATGTGAAATCTATTATGTGCCAGGAACTGTTTCTGTGGGGTTTTTTTGTTTTTGTTTTTGTTTTTTTTGTTTTTTTTTTTTAGGAAATACTATCTTATTTGTTTTAGGACAAGATAAGAGGCAGAAGGCAATACTTCAGTGAGGTTCCACATTGCTTTTTGCCCATTTCCTTTTCATCTTCTTGGGAGATCAAAGAAACTTGGTGTTAGAAAACAAAATCCAAGTATTTCAGACCCTGGTCAGACCTTGGTGTTTATATAAGATTTCTTTGATAGCATTCTCTGAAATGGGTTTGGGGGCATAAGATACCATAAAAGTGTTAGAAATTACAAAGACTTTCTAATCCTAAATCAGATAGAGACTTGGAATAAGTATATGGATCCTTCCTAATAGGTTCAAAGATAGATTAAATATTTTTGTTATCTCTATCTAGTTGGTTCCAAAAAAAGTTTGTCTCTTAGATGGCTTTTGAAGAAAAAAGTCACCCTTTGCTAAGATGTTGGCTACTGACAGCTCTCCCTTTCTTTATGGAGAAAGAGCAGCTGTGTGTGTGGGTGTGTGGGTGTTTCTTTAGTCTGATATCGAATGTATAAAGAGCTTGACTCCCTAAAAGAGCTGAAATATAAATCTCTGGGCTCCAAGATAAACAAGAGATGACAGAACCCATTCTTTCTCAGAGAGAAGAAGTAACACCCCCATTGAAGCCAAAAGCTGAACATTCCAGGACTGTGTGTCCAGCAGAGCAATGACTAGAAGTGACTACATGCTACCTGAGACCAGCAATTCAAAGGCACTCTCAGAACACATCAATGGTCTTGCAGTGTTGGAGGCATGAGTTGCCTCTTTACACATATGCCCTAAGAACATGTATTCTCTCTTTATATGTCCTTCCATGTGGGTCCTAGCCATACATGTCCATAATGTGTTTGTTGTACATATTCACTTGTGTTCCTTGCCCACCTCTCTTTCCTGGGTGTGTTCACTCTTCCCATTGATGGTGTATTTATTTGTAAAATGGAATTATGGATTACATAGAAAATATTTCAATGCTGCCTTTCATAACATACTATGACTTTAAATGTCTTTACTTTGAACTAATTTAAGTCCTATTTGTCAACAAATAAAAGTGGACACATTAGTAGGGGTTCATGAGTAGTGAATGGTTTATGAGTACAATTGGATCCATAAAACATTGAATTTGAGATAGTTTTCCAGTGGAAAAGAGGTGTGTGTGTGTGTGTGTGTGTGTGTGTGTGTGTGTGTGTGTGTTGAGCACTAAATATAAAATGGGCAGGTCTAGATTAGATAATCCCTTTGATCTCTTCCTCTTATAATATTGTATGACTCATCTCTGCCCCAACTAGTGTCAACGCTCACATCTAGTCAGATCATTGTAGATATAGAACTGGAAGGGACCTTAGACTAACCTTTTCATTTTACAGATGAGGAAACTGAGACCAAAAGAAAAAAAAAATTACATGACCAGGGTCAAGGAGCAAGTGATAAAGGCAAGATTTGAACTCAGATCCTGTGATTCCAAATTCATGATTCTTGCCATTGCAACTTGCTACCCTTACATTCATTTACTTATCATCCAGCTATAATAAATTCAAATGATTCATTATGGAATATCAGAACTAGAAAGGATATTAGAGATATAATATCAATAATAACAATAACAAATGATGTTTGTAAAGAGATTTTAGGTTGTAAAATATTTTCCAGATTTGATACTCACAACAACTCTGCAAAGTAGGTATTACTATTATCTTCATTTTATAAATGAGGAAACTGAGACTGAAAAGGGTTATAAAGTTAGTATGTTGCTTTGGCAGGATTTGAATGCAGGTTTTCCTGACTCCAAATAGTGCTGATGAAACTTGCTCAAAGTCACATTTTCAAGTAGTCGCAAAGCCAGTTGTAGAATGCACATCTGTGCTCAATTCTTTCTTCTATTCCTGATTCTTTGTCTTCTTTGGGTTATGGTTACCTGATGGGTTTCTGATTTCTGGATTGACCCTTTCATTAGGTAACTATCTCTCCCAGGGTCTCTGGCCCTGGCCATATGGCTTTTATCTATTTCAGGTCTCTTATGCTCTATGTTTTCTTGCCTTCCTGGATGCTTAGAACCCTGCCTATGACTGGGATCACATAGGATTTAGGACCAGCTAATCTTCTGCCCCAGATTAACATAACTTTTGGTCAATCACTTAACCATCAAGGACCTAATTAATTTTCTCTTCTCTTTTATCTCTTCCTTTTCATACCTATCCATCATATATAGGGCTTTAGGATGTGCAAAACTCTTTGCTGTTGTAATTCAGTCTTTTTCAGTCATATCTGACTCTATGTGATCCCATTTGGAGTTTTCTTGGCAAAATTCTAGAGTAATTTGCCATTTCCTTCTCTAGCTCATTTGACAGATGGGGAAATTGAGGCAAACAGGACTAAATGAATTGCCCCGGGTCACATAGCTAGTAAATGTCTGAGGTCAGATTTGAGCTAATCTTCCTGACTCCAAGCCTAGCACTCTATCCACTGGGCCAACTAGCCATTAAATGAATGCTCTTGGAGAGAAGTACCCCAGTTCTTCTTGGATCCCCTTTTAAGGCATGAGAAAAATGATACCCAAAGAAGTCAAGTGGCTTTTCAAAGCTCATGCAAACTAGTAATTATCAGAGGCAGTATTTGAACTCCCAAATCCAAGAATCTTTCTACTAAACTGTCCCTGTTTTAACTTGATTTAATTTGAATAACCATCCTATCTTGGGAACTCTGATTCTTTAAATGTCCTGGGTACTGTAGACCACTCCCTCCTCCCATTCTCTAGGTCTATCTTGGAGATGAAAGGGTTGGTCCTTAGAGTTCCTTGCCTACTGAAGGAGACCCAAAAGAACCGCAGCAGGACAAGCCGCCCCTCCCCTCCCCCCAGGTCTGCTGGGAACAGCACATTTCTTTTTAAGGAAGAAATCTGATTGCCCTGACTATGATGAAAGGAGAGAATATGCAATCACAGTCTAAAACACACTTGAAGATGCAAATGAATTCCAGAGACCTCATTTCTCTCTACCTCTCACTGAGGCGTGCAGGTTCTCATCTTGCTGGGAGCAAAAAGAGCTGATGGAAAGGGAAGGTTTTTGGGAGGGCAATCTACCCAGTTCTTGTCTCGGCTTCAGGACAAGATCAGAAACTTCAACATTTATTTCCTTTGGGAAATAAAACTCACACCATTTCTTCCCACTGAAATGTCCTCCTTCCTTCCCTTTGTCCGATAAAATCTTGCCTGTCCTTCAAGACCCAGACCAAATCCCACAATGGAAAGAACAATGAACTTTGAAGCCAGAAACCTGGGCTGGAGCCCTGTCTCTTCCAGTTATTAACTGTGTCACCTTGGGCAAATCAATCTCTCAGGGACTCAGTTTCCTTATCTATAAAATGAAGAGTTGCACAGATGACTTCTAAGGTCCTTTCTAGATTATTCCTGATTCTTTAATCCTGTGAAGTTTCTTTTGACTGTTCCACATCTTCATGACATCTCCCTTCTCTGAATTATTTTATCAAATCTGTGGGCAGATCAGCATTACAGTTATTTGTGTGTACAATCTTTCGTCTGTTAGACTGTAAAAACCCATGAGCCAGCAAACAGCTAAGTCTGATTTAATCTTTGTATCTCCCTCAACATTTACTGTCTCTATCCCCTTATTTGGTACTGAGTTATAGGTTGTCCTGTGTTTTTAATTGGAGGATAATTGATTAAACTTGATTTTCCAACCAAGCTCTTTAAGGTCGGGGACCAGGCTGTCTCCTAGAATGGGAGCAGAAGTGTTTGTTGAATTGAATTGAACCAAAACTCCAAATATTTTCTCAAAAGGAAGACAAACATTGGAATACCCTCCTTAATAGATATACAGCTTTCTTTTTTTGACCTGGGTTCATAGCCCCTACTCTTTTTTTTTTTTTTTGCTTTTTGCTAAGGCAATTGGGGTTAAGTGACTTGCCCAGGGTCACACAGCTAGGAAGTGTCTGAGACCAGATTTGAACTCAGGTCCTCCTGACTTCAGGGCTGGTGCTCTATCCACTGCACCACCTAGCTGCCCCTGCCCCTACTCTTTTATGACATTAGAACCAAACCATTTAGACTATGTAAGCCATCCGGGATTCTTTAGATCAAGCCTTCTTATCCTTTTTGAATGTCGTGGACCCCTTTGGCATTTCTGACAAAGCCTATGAGTCCAATCTTTAGTCATTCAATCAATAAATATTTAAGCTCCAGGCACTGTGCTAAGCACTGGAGATACAAAAAAAAAGGGAAAAGATAGTCCCTGCCCCTCAAGGAGAAGACAATATACATACACACATACACATGTGTATATGTATATAATATATATACACACATAGATCAATCAGGAAATGCTAAATTTTAGTTACAGATTAGTGAATATAAAGATGTAATTTTTTTTTCTTCATCCAAGTTCATAATCCTTCTCAAATCCTTAGGTTAAGAGCCCCTGATCTAGATGACAGACATGGAATGGGGTTGACTTTATAAATGTATAGTTTCCTATACAATGCCATTCCACTGTCACTAGGGAAGAGCTTCTCAGTTCCCTTCCCTCTCACTGTCAACTATCAACTGACAGCAAAACCTTCCTCAAATTGCTCACTGATGCCTGAAAATTTTCTATCAGATGATATAGATTTTTTTAGGCTCTGGTTCCAATCAGAAGCCAAAGACTTCACGTATGAATACCCCGGGAAAGGAAATGCAGTGACAGACTCAGACTTAGGTATGCAAGTGACTGACATTAAATCCTTTCCCTAAAACAGACTTTGGTGGAGGTAAAAGGGGTAAAGGGAAAAATTAAACATGGGGCTGAGGGGAAGGAGAAGAAAAAAAGGGCATGGGATGGAGGAACTGGACATGGTGAAGTTAATCTCTGACACCTACCTAGACAAGTCACTTTTTAAGATTCAGTTTTTTTTATTTTTTTATTTATTTTTATTTTTTTACTTATAGAACAAGAATGAGTAGCTGGGTATTGCAATAGAGTGTTGGATATGGAGTCAGGGAGACCCTGAGTTCAAATCTGACCTCAGATACTTTCTAACTGTGTGATGCTGGGCAAGTCACTTGCTTGCCTCAATTACTCATCTATCAAATGAGATGGAGAAGAAAATGACGAACTGTTCCACTATCTTTGCCAAGAAAACCCCAAATGGGGTCACAAAGAGTTGGACACTACTGAAATGACTGAGCATCAAACAGAACAAGAGAGTTAGATGATCTCTGACCTTGCTTTCAGTTCTGATATTCTCCGATTTTATAATAACAGATCAGTTCAGGCTGGATTAGTGAGGGAAGACTTCATAGAAGTGCTAAGAATGGAACTGGGTATTGAAAGTAGAATTTAGATTAGCAAAAATGAGACTGGAATGGGAAAGACATTTCAAACCAGTCATAGAGGTAGGAAGGAGCCTGGTGTGTGCCAGGGAGAGTAGCACTGGCTTGCCTATAGCAAGAGGGTTTATGTTGAAAGGGAGGAATTGTGCATTTATTAAGCACAGATTATGTGCCAGGCTCTGTGCTAAGTATTTTACAAATATTATCTCATTTGATCCTTACAGCAATATTGGGAGGAGGTACTATCCCCATTTTATAATTGAGGAAACTGAGGCAGATGGAGGTTAAGTAGCTTGTCCAGATTTTAATTCAGGTACTTCTGGTTCTAGGTCTAGTGCCACTTTGCTAGCTCATTTAACTGTTAGAAAAAGGAAGCAAATGGAATAGGTAGGGTTAGGATAGACTATGAAGGGTCTCAAAAAAGGTTAGAAGAGTTTGGACTCGACTGTGTAGCATTTAGGAAAACTTAACCCATTACTGGTTTGGAAGATAATAATAATAGTAATGTTAATATTAATATCCATATGTCACTTTAAAGTTTACAAAGCATTTCATATACATTATGTTAAGTGATCTTCATTATAACCAGATGAAGTGGCTACTAAAATCTACATTTTACAAATGAGGAAACAAAAGTAAGAGTTTATCTAGGGTCACATAGCTGGGAAGTCAGTTAGTTGATTAAGTAGCATTTAAGTGCCTGCTACCTGGCAGACACTGTGTCTTTTAAGCATTTGCAATACAAAGACAGGTCACAAACCAAGAGCTCCCATCCCTTCCTCAGTTACACACACACACACACACACACACACACACACACACACACACACACA